>WAAE01013486.1:0-23212 GCA_013400495.1 Nicator chloris
TATCTGACCAAAATGTGAAGAGAATTAAGTAACACTCCATATAGAGTTCAGAGTTACACGCTAATGCAGTACAGGATCTGAAAAATACAAAACCTAAACTCTTGAAGCATCACTGCAACAACTTCATGTTCAGATTTTTATATTTTTTATGGATTATGTAGTGCTTCCAAGATCAGTACACATCAAAAATTGTTGTAGGATTCACAATCTGACCTTTAAAAGTGTTTGTAGAAAATTATGGGTAACTGACTTTTTTCAGGTGTTAGAAAGTGGTAGTTTTAGGTCCTACTGCAGTTTTAAATTGTATTCTGTATTGTAAGTTTGGCAAGTAAATATAATTCTTTTTATCAGTAAATTAGACCAACAAATAATTTGTAAATAAAGTAAATGATTATTTTCAGAAAATAAGACAATAAAATTCTGTAGCAATATTTCATGTAAATGTTTTTTTTGCAGAGCAGTTGCACTTATAAGCTTTATAAGGTACTTAAGAAGGAAAGGTACTTGGCTTTTTTTACTTCACATAAGCCTGAGCAGGAATAATGATTGCTAATTCATCTGTCAGCAATATCGGTGACGATTGGTTGGGCTGTTTATTTGTTTCAAATTAGACTCTTCAGCTTGTTTTAAAGCACTTAATGATGTGTTAATTTGGAATTAAATGTGGAGTTAAATTTAAACTTGGAGAGTTTGTCACAGTGCCTTCTGTGGATCAGGATGCTGATATACAAGTTCTGGATTTTAGTATCATTTCAATTCAATTTTTTCCACAAGTATTTTTAATACTATCTTGTCTACCTTCATATTAGGTTGTTTCCATGTCTTACTTGGAGAGAAGCTGTGTAATTTAACCAAATTGCATGAGGAGGGGATGAGAAGAAGAGAAAGAGACAACAGAAATTGACAAAAAGGCATGTTGTGAAAGGGAAGAGCAACGTCTTAAATTTCTGTTCAATAACTCTCAGAGATGACACAAGCTTCAATACTCTCTGCTTTGAAGTGAGGAGGAAATGCAGTTATTAATCAGATAACTGGCTATTAAATACCAAAAAAATTTAAATATGCACTTAGCTATAGCCATATGTTGAGATTTAATTTTAGTTAATAGCTAGTTTGTATAATTGTCAGATAACTACGGGTCCGTAGTAATTAAAGTTTCTGTCACTGAAAGCAAAGAGTGTCATACCAGCCTTCTGGAAAATTAGACAAAATTTCAGACCATGAGTTTCATAGCTGGCTGATGAAGTGGTGTGAAAATCATCATGAACTTTTGCTCAGAGTGCTCAGTAATGGCATAGCCACGTACAAAACTAAATTTGCATTGAAGTCCATCCCTAATGAAAAAGACACTGAGGTCATTTTGAAATCAGTCATTACTTGGTAATAAGTGTATTCCTGAATTGGATTTCCCAAGCTTTAAAGACTGTTCTGTAGCAGAAAATCTGTGATTTACCTGCACAATGACAGTCTCTCTGTATATTAGTTAAACATCTTTGGGGGTTTTAATGGTTTAAGACAATATGTCTGCAAGATAGATTTAGCTGTAACATTATTCCATGTTCCAGCTGACAGGAGGAAATTCACTTGGGTTCTTCTAATGATGTGATTCAGGAAACAGCAAAATCTACATGTGCTGAAATAGAAGGAGCAAGAAATGGGAAAGAAATAAAAGTGCTAAAGTTGTGATTTAAAAAAAAAATAAGCAGAAGCATGTTCTTTTTAGCATGGTTCTAATTATTGCAACTATTCTCAAGTTCAAATGTGTATTTTTTCTGAAGTTAGGTTCTTAGCCATTAAGGTGTTGTCTAAGGCTATGGGATGCTTATTCTCATGTTAACTTCTAGAAAAAAATCTTTTAGGTCAGCTGTTTCATGATACCTTAAATGTTCACTTTCTGAGAATTTGAAAAGGGCAAACTCTTTCCAACTTATTAAACAAGGTTTTCATACACATAAGAAATTTCTGAAATGTGGAGGATTTTGGCTGCTACTTGCTCTTACCTAGTGGTGATATCGCTGAAGGACAGAAAACAAGAACTATGAAATGCTTTTTCCCATGGTTCTTGCTCTTTCTCTCTCCCTTTAGCCTTGAGGGAGAGGCATTGCACTGAAAAAGTTTCCAGGCAAAAAGACTTGGCATAATTTCACAGGCTGTCGAGGAGGTGAGAAGAAAGCTTAGATCTGATAGCATGGTCACATTTCTCTGTCAGTATGGATCTGAGCACTGAAGGTTGGACTAATTTCCAGTATTTCACAGGAATGATCTACCATATCACTCCTCTTTCATCATCTTCAGAGCACGCAGGCAACAAAGTCACTACTCCACCCTCCAGCAGGCAGTTCACTTTCAATAACATTCTCATCAGAGTCTCTCTAAATTATATTTGACTTGTACTATACAAATGAATTAGTTCAGCGCTGGATACCACAGAATTGTGTTTTGTAGCTTGATAATGTTATAATTATGACTCATGGCAGTATGTAACATCATGATCATACAGTGTTTGATTCAGCGAAACATCTTAAAATAACAAAATACTTGAAATTCAGTGGAGCTTCACTCTCTGGTAAGGCACAGGAGGTCTTGTTTTCGTATTTACCAGTTTGGGGGAGTTTTGATTCATACAGCTGACAAGATGCAGGCACTCAAAGTTAGTTAAAACCTGACTGCATTACAGCTGCTTTAGAAGATAACATGACATATTGAATTAGCCCATAAAGTAAGCATACAATTGAAAGCGGCAGCTAAACCTGTTACCTCTTACCACATGCACCGTAATAAATGATTGTGTTGGTGTTCTTAGTGAATCCTAATTGTGACATACAGCATGTGCATGATTTAAGCTGCCTTCAGACTGGATTAAGGCAATATGTGTGCCAGTGCAAATGAAGCTGTTGCTATGACTCAAGTGCTCTGTAATTTCTGCTGTTAAAAAGAACAGGGAGGTTCTGACACTTTTTAGTTTTGTAATTTTGAAAGCACATGCTCAAAAAGCAAGTAACTTTGGCAAAAACACATGTTCAGTTCAGACTGAATGGTCACTGATGATAAGTGAGGCAATAAGACTGCATTTGTACAAGTTTATTTGAGCTGGTTCCAAGCCCATCTCTGTTGGATCAAATGTACATTCTACTATGTAGATGACATTTTACAAAGGAAATTTGATGTTGGGTCAAAACCATGGCATATAATTTGGTGGTATTTTAACTAGTCCTAATTAGAGGTGTTTTGGGTGCACTTCTGTTGCAGCAGCCCTCTTGTTGGAGGGTAGAAATGAGCTGAGACACAGACTTCTTGTTTATCACAGCATGAAGAAGGTCCCGGTTTATTCCTCTTTACAGCTCAGCCATCCTGACTCCAACTATTCCCTGACTCTGGCTGCAGCAAGCTCCTGTGGTAGGTTCCCTTGCAGCCTCTGACTGCTGGTGATTTCCTGCTAAACTGTGACTGCATGCATTAGTTTGCAGACTGTGACTGCAGGCTTTTACCTGGCTAGACTGTGACTGCAGGTTCCAACAACAGGCTCTAACTGCAGACCCAGACTGACTCACAGCAGTGATTCTCTCTCCTCAGGATCCGTCTTTTTCATGATTCTCTCTTACCAGCTAACCCAGTCCCTTTTACACACTTACCTTTATTGGATATAGCTGTGACTCATCAGGGATGAGGCTGTATTGGGTAATTAACACAACTGTTACTTATCAGGAGCAAGGTCACCTGTATTCCCTTCTCCTACACACTTCATTTCTAATCTAGTTTAAGAAATTGTTTTCCAGAACTCCATAATTACAGTTGCTAATTTTAAAGCTGCTCTTCAAGTAAATTCAATGGTCTTGGCACAAAATAGTGATTGCAGAGCTTTTCATCTAGTAGATGGGCTCCTTGAAAACACAACAAATATAATTATTTTTGGAAATTTTAAACAATAAACTATGAAGTAAATAAAAATTATGGTTTGAAACATAGCTAATGAGTTGTTGGCACTCCAGGACAGCAAGAGAAGCTGTTCCATATGAAATTCTTATCATTATAGCTGTGTCAGTTAAGGAGTTCAACATTGGAAGCAATGTTGTGTGACAGTAAAAGTAGATAAAGTTTTAACATAACATGGGTTTTGCCACTCCAAGACTCCATCAACTTTGTTGGGATTTGTCATGATATCTTTTCTAGCACAGTGCTATTTGCAACAATTTGCAAATAGAACTGTGGTCTTGGGGCATTGTAGACAAATAGCTTCTAACAATTCAGTATCTGCCAGAATATTTTGTAGTAAATTTTATTTCTTTTCTTCAGCTCTTTCTTTGCTTTTGGCTCCATTTGCCTCTTTGTGGGATAAGAGAATAGACTTGAAAGGAGTATGGAGTGGTATTACAGTTTTATCCAGTTCCCCAAACATATTTCGCCTCAATTTTTCTAGATGCTGTTGTTAAGGAGTGCCTGCATGAGGAAATGCCTGCAATGAGTCCAAGAATGAGTGAAACTTGCTTAGGTGTTACGAGAAGTCCAAGAAGCATCTTATTAAAATACTAGAAGTGAGCCTGTGTGTCATCCTGAGAAGAAAAGGTTTAGGAGCCTGAAGGAGACTTTTGAGTGTCTGGAGGAGAAGCAGCAAGTGTGTGCCCTCACACCAAATCCAGAGCTGGTGGGAGGTCTCAGGTCCTGGGTGTGGTCTTTTTCAGAGGGTCAGAAAGATTTGCCATTCTCTTTATTTTTCTCAATGGCAAGGTTTAGCAGAATGCTACAAGAAGATAATGAGCCAAGCAAAAAACATTTATTATAGGAAGGTTCTCAGAGAGGTTTTTGTCCTGTTGGTTTGATGTGAGATGAAATTTTGAGGAGGAACCTGGGATCTCTCTATTTTCATCATCTAATGATAAGATATTCACAATACAAATAAAACCCCTGAAACAGTTTTGAATGCACATCCTAGCCTCTAGCTGTGTCTGTATTCCCTGTTTATTTAGGGATTTGTCTTTTGCATGGTGGGGGAATTCAGTTGGCAGCTGCAGATGGAGGGAGTACTGTGTCGATGAATAGATGTATGGCTTTCCATTTAGCGTAACTGATGGTTCAAGTAGCCATCGATACTTGGAACAAAATCAGCCCTGAAAAATTGATCCTGAACTTTGCCAGTAGTATCAATAACTGGAAATCCTAAGGCAAACTTTTTTAGCAGTTCAATGATTGAAGCAATTGTTTGCGATTCATTTACTCAATGCAGACACAGCTGCCTCAGTGTGATAGATTCCAGCAGTTTCTATGCCAGGCACTTCCAATTTCTCACTGTCATTCAGTGTCTGATTCATCTGTCAGATGGGCTTGACTCATGTGGCCATTGTTTCCCTGCTTGTAAAATGGCTGTGATCATAATCTGCTGGTTCTAGTATCTGTCTGCCTCACTTGAGCTGTTGTGCAGGTCAGTTCCTCTCCATGCTGTACACCACAGCTGAGTGGAAAACAAAGGAGCTGGCAACGATGTGCCCCCACTTGAGAGAGTGGCCTTGAGTAGCCTTGAGAGAGACTTTGTGTGTGATCACTCCCAGCCCTCAGAAATTTGGATATAATGATAGTATCCTGATGGGAGTTCGGAGCCCTTGTCTGTCAGCCTGGCAGGCCCAGCCATGCCTACACTGTGGCCTCTCCTGAGTGCTGTACCAGTCCTGGTGCTGCTCCTCCACTGCCAGAGCTCAGGTCCTTCCTTCCCCTCTGTGCACCTTCCTTCCCTTTCCAAGGGCAGGAGCTGTCTCAGATGACACTGAGTGAGTTGGCAGCAGAGTATGGACAGGAGTTGTACAGGATTAGCACTGCCCAGGGCAAAGGAGTGGCTGGGGCACAGCTTCTCCAGCACCATCCCCTGCCACTGTTGCCTGAGCTCCAGATCTCTCTAGTTGCCCCACACCATCCTCTGGGGGTGGGGAGAACAGTGGGAACAAGTGGAGCTGTGCCCCAAAACCATTCCAGTGCCCAGGTTTTGAAAGGCCTGTGGTCACAAAGATGCTCAGTACTGTAACACTCTCTTGTGTGGTCCATGATGACATGGCATTCTCAGCTGCTGTCAGCTGTGGCTCCCTGCGAGGCACATGGACACCAGACTCCTCCCTCAGGCCACTAAAATCCAACTCTTTTTTGTAAAGTCTCTTTGTTCCAATTTAATGAAAATTACCATGTCATGTGATAGTGTCTGCTCAGAATATCAAGGTGCTTCACCTGTCTCTCTTCTGATAAAAGGAGGTGGTTTAATTTGAAAAGGGAATACTGTAAGTGCAGTTTTGAGACAAAAATCAGATTTAACTTCTGTGCTGAAGATTTAGTAGGTGTCATAAAGTAGTACTGGTTTCAATAAAATGGACATGAAAAGAAAAACAATTCAGTGTGACTGACATAGGCTTTCTATACTGTCCTGGTAAGTCATTCTAATGAACAAATTAAATCACAGAATTAAGTTTTGTATTCACATTAGTCTTACTATCTGCTCAAGTAGTTACTGTTTAAACCGGAAAATTTATTTTAAAACATTATTTTACAAGATTCAGAACCCGTGTTTGCCCCAGAGCTGAGGTTGCAACATTTTGTTTATTTCTGATGTTCTGAATTTAGTGTTATGGGAATAGAGTGGCAGAGAATTTCATCAGCTATGTCAAGGTGGCCTTTGAGAGATGTATTACACAGCAGAGCCCTACTGCATCATCATTGACAGAGGCACTGAAGCAGTGGCACCTCTAATGCTCGTGAGGTGGTAAGGGTCCTTACTGAGTGTGCTGCATGATTACATTGTACTTCTGTGGTCTTCATGGTGTAAAGCTGGGAGAAACATAACATTCAAAAGATTTTTGCTGAGGTGTCTAAAGCTGTGGTATGTATAGAAAATTAGATACCCTTCATCACTGATTATTACTAGGAAATGAGTGAACCCCCATGGAGTGGCATAAAGGGTTTAGCAGCAGAGTGGTGATTCATGTCCCTGACTTGCTACATGGTAGAGGTGTGGGTGTGAAGTAGTGAAAGTCAGGGTCCTTAACGAAGTGCAGAGAAGACAGTCTTAATAAAAGCTGTTGTATCTTCAGCTGCCATGTGTGTTCTCATATGCTCACTTGCACTCTGTTACAGTCTCCTATTATGAACTATTTAGCTCTGTGGCACCTGCTCACTATTGGTGCCTTATTAGCAGTTACCAGTCTGCATTGCAATTGCTTACTTGAATGTGCTCTTGTGCAGCAAGTTCCCTCAAAATATTTGCAAACAGGATGTTTTTCCTACCAAAACATATGTCAGTGAAGCGGGGGGGGGGGTCAAGAATGGAATTGTGGAATAGTTTAGGTTGTAAGGGACCTTTAAAGGTCATCTAGTCCAGCCCTCTCTCCAATGAGCGAGGACATCTTCAACTAGATCAGCATGGTCAGAGCTCTGTCCAGCCTGGCCTTGAATGCTGCCAGGTATAGGGCATCAACCACCATCCTCCTTGTAAAAAATTTCGTTCTTATATCTTACATAAATTTACTCTCCTTCAGTTTAAAACCATCACCCCGTGTCCTATCGCAAAAGGCCGTGATAACAAGTTTGGCCCATCTTTCTTACAGGCCTCCTCTAAGTACTGAAAGGCCACAGTAAGGTCTTCTAGGACCTTTCTCTTCTTTAGCCTGAACGGCCTGAGGTATCTCAGCCTGTCTTCATAGGAAAGGTACTTCAGCCTTCTGATCAACTCTGTGGCCCTCTGGACTCATTCCAACAAGTCCGTGCCTTTTCTGTGCTGAGAGTAGAGGAACTTTGATGTGAGAAGGGAGTAGGAGTAATGAAGCACACACAACCTCTGAGCTTATTTTTAACACACAGTTGAACACATCTGATGGAACTGAAAAGTGTTTTGATTGTTCTCACCTTGCATCAAGAAAAAAAACTCCATAGCATAGATAATACTGTATAGCTTTAGGTGCTTGTAAAAGAATTTGCCTGCTAGTACTACTGCTAGTAGTAGATGTCTACTACTGCTTTTTAACAAATTTTTAACATACATAACTTCAGTGTTATGATGAAGTTACAGATATTAAAAAATCAAATGTTTCTTCAGATTTGATGTGTTATAGTAAACCCAATTTAATACAGTGACTGCTGTGGAAATTTAGGATTTAAGAGTTGTGATGAGCTTTGGCAGTGAGCTTTTAAGAGGAAGGATAAATTACCAAGACATTCCTTCCAGTGGATCTCCTGCCAGTTGACTTACAGCAGCATGTTGAGTTGAAGGGAATTGTTTTGTGCTTCCTTTCAAAGACATTGGGAAAAGACAAAGAATGTGTATAGCACAGACCAGTGATCTGTTATGTGGTGGAAATGTGGGTAGGAAACAGCATTGAGCAGTTCTGGTTGATGTTTCAAAAAAAAAGTCTTAGCTGCGGTGCTTATGGAGTTTTGACTATTCCAAGCCTTAATGTTTTTATTTATCATAAGAAAACAGATTCTCACCACAGTGAATTCTTACTTGAGTAGCATTGAAAATAGGTCCTTAGATATGCTGGCTCTTTCAGATCATTTCTGCATTGAAATTTCCTTGCAGATGAATTACTTCAGAAAGAACAAAATTACTCTGATGATGTTTTGGCCAATATGATCAGCGAACCCAGAATCAGCTATGGAAATGATGCTCTTATGCCTTCCTTGACGGAAACGAAGACTACAGTTGAACTTCTTCCAGTGGATGGAGACTTCAGCCTAGATGACCTTCAGCCATGGCATCCCTTTGGAGTTGATTCTGTTCCAGCCAACACTGAAAATGAAGGTAAGTACAACAGGGGGAGAAACCACGGAACTTTCTGAGCTGAGCTTTGTGGTTTCTCTTCATGTTGTTCCCTGAAAATTAATATTTTTCTTATAAGTTAGTGGAGTAGAGGTTCTGAAATGTGCATTTGGAACTGGTCTGCTGTGTCAGTTGTGTTTCTGATGAAAAAGAAAGCCCTGACTAAAATCTGTAATTTAGACAATAAATTTCAGAGTTGAGCTTACTTGCCTTGAGAAACAAACAATAATAAATTTTAGGAGATTATGAGTAACAGTCTTATAAGATACATGACAATGACTGAAGGGAGGTAAGTTGTTAGATTTGTGCCATGATGAAATGTTTTATTTAAGGTAGAGCTTTTTATTTGCTGCCCTGAAAATGATTACAGTTCCAGCATAATCCTAGCAGACAGATAATGTTATTTCACTCCATACACTGGTTGTCTGGAATGTACTTCAGAAGTGTTCCTACATGCACACCGATACAACTTGGGTAGTGAAAAGGTTTTTCCTGAGGATTATTATATGTTGTTTATGGACTACTTCATTGAAGTGACTGCATGCTGCTTGAATAATCCATGTAGAATCTGGAATTGGTAGTTCACTTAGGTGCTGGAGCCAATAAATCAGAAACCTGAGGGATTTCAGTCATGTCATTCAACCTCCTCCTCTTGCATTTGTTTTCCTTTGTTCAACTGCGCTGTTACTAGTGCTAGGTTAATCACATCAGTGAAAGTTTGATACTGCAAAGTACACACAGAGCCTGGAACTACAGAAGTCTTCTCAGGCAAATCTGTGATTTGTAGCTGAACTGCACAGACGTTAACATCTTCTCAAGTCTTTTGAAACCACTGGCTTAGGCTGTACCTGCTCTTAGAATGAGTTCTGAGATCATCCTTACGCAGTTAATCTCATTCCAGCATGGTATGTGAGTGACTGAGCAACTGGGTGTGTGGGACATGGACGTGGATTTGCCAGGTCTGGTGTTGGTGCCAGGTGAAATCAGTGGAATCAGAAATAGATTTGCAATCAAAGTTTGTCCCAAGGAGTCAGAGAAGCCTGGGATCAGGCAAAGGAAAAGACCTGCGTAAAGGTCAGAGATGCAGATATTTAGCAGATCTGATGGGAAGAGGAGAGGCTTGTAGGGCTAAAATCAGAGGACCAGGGAGTCAGCACTGCAAGTTAAGGACCAAGTAAAAGAGCAGAGCCAGAGCAAACACAACAGACCAGCCAGCAGGAAGAGCCAGAAGGCAGGAGATGGTGACAAGGACTCCAGCTGTGTCTGCAGGGCACTTGCAGCCAAGTGGTATGCCAGGCATTGCGAGCAGCTGGTTGGAGCACGTCAGGCACTGGCAAGGGGTACAGATGGCTCACAGGCTGGCAGGCTGAACCTCATTTTCCTGGGGAAGGAGTTGCAGCTTGCTTTAACCCTAGCGCACGTATCAAGGCTGTCTGCCAGGAGCAGGTCACAGTCTGGCTCATGCCTGTCCTGCAGGAATTTTCAACTGCAGCTCTTGCTCCATTTCTTTCCATAGCTGAGGCATCCAGGGCATCAGTTTCTATACCTGTTGCCTGCTTTCATAAAACATGGTGGGGAATAATTATTTTTGATGTCTGTCATCTTAGCTTTCAAAATATATTGATTTCAGCCACCAGGTTTAGAAATTACTAGGTGGACAGGTGTCCCCAGACATACCCATGGTTTAATCACACAAGCATGTTTTTCCTTCAGAAACCTGTCTAAGCGCAGAATCTAATAATGAAAGATACTTCAAAGTGACACTGATTTCCCACAGGCAACTGTACTGAGCATGATTCTCCTTTTCAAATGTATGGCAGCAGATGAGAAACAAAAACTCTCCTGCCTGGAATACCATACTTAATTATTAGGCCTGTGTGTTTTAATGCAGTATGTGGTTTGTTGCAGCGCTTATTCTTTCATGCCTTCAAGTTGTTGGGGCTTAGTTTTGGTTTTTTATACCAGGATTGTATTGTATTTGTCATGAACTTATTGCAGCAGTCAGTTCAGTTAGGCCAACCATTATAATTGTTCAAGTATGCACAGTTAGGAGTGGAAATAATTTGGTGACTTTAACCTCAAGTCCTTCTTGTTTCCCCTTATACTTCTCTGTCCTCTACCCAAACCACAATGTTCTTAATGTGATCATGCCAAGAACACCTTCTTTCTTTAGAGACTGTCTCTATACCTTTGCCCATGGCAACAAAGTGGAATTTCACAGCTTTGTTTTTTTTCCTTTGTGTTTGTCTCCCACCTTGTTGTTCCAGAATCCCAGGGCTGACTTTGCCATTTGTGTTTACTTCCCATGCCTGTTTTCTTCTTTGATAGTGGTCTTACTTCAGGCATTGTCTACGTTGCCTCCAAAAATATGTTTCTGTTTTCTTATAATATGGTTTGGAAGTAGCAAGAAGTTGATAACGATTGACATAATTTTGTCCTCTTTTTTCCCTCTGATGAACTGATATAGTTAAAATACTACAATTCTCCCTCCTAAAATTTGTTATTATTAGTTCCCATGCCTCTTTCCTTCCATGGCCATGATCTAATCCCGGGTTTCACCCAGACATATTAATAATGTATTGGATTGGTATGTTGCCATGTAATCTTAGAGTTTCATAACTCCATTTGAAATTTTCCCAATGTGTAAACTGCGTTTTTTGAAGAACAGGTTTTAGGCAAATAGTTTCTTTTCCTAGAATTGCTTTTACTGATGAGTAAGTAAAAAATAGTCTAAAAATACATAGACTTTGAAAGTCTAGCATAACTCAGTATTTTCTGCAAGTGATTCTCACTTGTTTTCCCCTGAGGTAGTTTCCCTGGAAATGTTGACAGAAGTTAATCTGAAGCAGCCAGTAATACGCTGTATGAATGTCCAGCGTGCTGTGACACAAATGAGGTTAACAAAGAAAACACTTTCTGAGAACCTTACAGAGGCACCATGAAAAATGTCAGGGAACTGTATTTCAGCAATGCAAAATGCATCTTCAGAGGTGACCCTCAAGAAACCCCCAACAGCTGTGAAGTTTGACACTGCCAAGCCCTCTGGGCATTTTGCCAATGACTAACTGGGTTTGGTGGTTTACCCTTTGTGTTTTAGCTTGCCAGTTACAGGGAGCCTAATGTCTGTATCTAGTATTTATCTAAAGTGATATTCTTGTAAAAATACTGTGTTATCCTTATGATTTGTTCAGTTCCTCCCTTCAACAGTGTTCTTGATAGGTGAGCATCACATAGCACTCTTCACCTGCTAGTTTGTACCATTTTTGATGTACTTGCCTTTTACTTTTGAAAAGAGAAGAAAACACGTTCTCTTTTGCTCTTCTGAGATGTATGAGTGTTTTGGTTTGGAAAGACAGGTGTTTGCTAGGGAAAGCCAGAGCCTCCTTTGGAATGGAGAATGTAAACCCCCTCTTTCCAAATTATTATAATTTTGAAATTAAGGGGCTTTCAGGCGAAGATATGGGAATAGGAGTAACAGGTTTTTACTAGGAATATTAACAATAAAAATGTAGTAGTACAAAAAAACTAAGCAAACACAAGAAGGAAAACACTGACAGAGTCAGAATACGACCTGGCACCCTGTTGGTCAGGGTGTTGGTAACAGACTAATTAAGTCCTCCTGGAGTGACAGATGTGGTTTTGTTGAAGCAGAGATGATCTTGTAGAAGAGTGTAGTTTTCTCTGAAAGTCCCATGGTGATGAGAGGATCTGGTCTTCCTCAGAGAATCCAGTGGAAACAGGGTGTCCTGGTGTTCTGAATCTCAGGTTTTATCCAGGTAGGAATGCTTGGCTCCTCCTGCTGGGTGGAGCATCTCACAATGGGATGGTGTAATTTTTTCAGTCATGCAGTGAGCCTCAATGGCCCGTTAACAGAAGAAATGCCCCCTGGAGGGAGGATGGGTGGTGGAAGAGATAAAGAACACTGCCCCACCTGGTTTTAACAGCTGGCCCATGAGCAGAAGGCACCTGCCCCCTCCCCCCTGGAGTCACAAGGAATTGCTCATAGAAGAGGGAAAAAAAAAAACACGCCCCCAACTGGTTTCTACAGATGGGAATTGAATACACATTTTTGCATTGCAGTCTAAGACAATTCGTATTAGGTAAAGGTGGGAACGTGTGGCCTCTATGAAGCCTGAGTAGTCAGTGTAAATGAACATTACCAGTTTCGTTTGATGAGTCTATTTGGACAATGCATTTTCAGTCTTATTTCTGTGCACATGGAAATATATTAAAGAGAAATATAATTCTGGAGCATCAAAATGAATGCACTTTTTATAGTAACACACAGTACATATTTGAGTTTTGATT
Source organism: Nicator chloris (assembly GCA_013400495.1). Taxonomy (NCBI): domain Eukaryota; kingdom Metazoa; phylum Chordata; class Aves; order Passeriformes; family Pycnonotidae; genus Nicator; species Nicator chloris. The sequence goes on from WAAE01013486.1 coordinate 13,097, forward strand.
ATTGATAAATGCTGTAGTAGGTTTAAATTTCTCCCTTCTTCATCAGCTGTTGTGATGATTTGGTCCGGTGAGGTGTAACAGGTTGACTGCTGGCCAAACATCAGTGCACTCACAAAAAACATCTACTTATCCTCCTCTGCTGTAATTGAGCAGAGGAGGAGAAAAAAAATCAGTTAAAATAAAGGTCATGAGGTTGAGATAAGGATTAGGAGAAAATACCTTAGTGCAAGACAGGCTTAAAACTTTAAAAGATACAAAAAAACTTTTTTAAAAGAAGTAAAAGAAGAATCTAAGAACTAAAATAAACCTTTTGAACACTATCCTCTCCCAGCCTCTCTTTCCTTCCCACCAACAATGCAAAGAGACAAAACCTGGGATTCTCAGTCAGTTTGTCACTTCTAAAAAGAATCTTTCTTCAGTTCACTCAGGGAGAGGAGTCTCCCCTGGTATGCCATGGAATCTTTCCCAAGGGAAGCAGCTCCCTGTGAACTCTTCCAGAATGGTTCTGATCTTCACAGCTAACAGTCTGCCTGGAAAAACGCTGTTTGTGTTGCGAAATCCCTTCCGCATCTTGCAGTCTTCCCACAACTGCTTTCATGAGCCATTTCAGCTTACAGGGTACAGTTTTTAAGGATGAGCTGTTCTGGTATAAGAGCAAAGGGTCCTCTTCTGTCTCTGAAAGCAAAAGTTCTCTCTGTTCAAGTCAGATCACAGCTTTTCAACATCTGCACTCTCCAGTTCTCATGGGCTGTGGGTGGACACAACATCCCCCCATACACTTCATGAATTACAGGGAAACAGTTTGTTGTATTACAGTCCTCATCATGGCCTGCAGATTTTCAGCTCTGACACTCGGAGCATCTCCTCCTCCCATTCCCCCTTCTGAGCCAAGCTGGTATCGCCATGTTGTTCTCCTCACGTGTCCCCTCTTTTCCTTTTCTCTGACTCGGGAGACGATTGATGTCCGTAGGTTAATCTGTTCTCAAGAGAAGTTCTGCAGCGCTGAAAAGCAGATCTTATCCAGGCTCCACAAATCGGGGGAAATGCTCGTTGTGCTTTTTTCTCTGTTGGTCAGGTAATCTCCTTGGCACTGCGCAAGCCGCGCCGGCTGTCAGCTCCACTCCGCAGCTTTCTTCATGCAGGACCCCGAAGACAGAAAAGCTGCTGCCATTTTTGTCCTTTTGTTTTTGCAGTGTGGCAGATTAGAAGCAGACAGGCACACAAAGTCTGTCGCTGGCCGGGCCAAGATGGCAGCAGCCACATGGCTCGGCGGCGCCGGGACGGCCCCTCCAGCGGGATCTCGGTGGCTGGACCGTGCCAGGGCCCGATGGGATCTCGGCAACCGCGCCAGGGCCCGGCCCAGCGGCCCCCCGCCAGACACCTCTCCAAAAGCAGGAAAAAGAACAGAACTTCCTGCAGCTTTTCGTTCTTAAGTATGTTATCTTAGAGGCGTTCCCAGCTTCTTAAGTGGCTTAGCAGTGTGTCAGTTCTCAGAGCCAGCCAGCTATTGGTTTTGCCAGGCACAGAGGAAGCTGTTGACAGTGTCCTGCAGAGAATTACTTCAGTGGCTGAAGTTTTTCCTCCTCACACAAATCAATTTAATGCAAAACCAGCATATGAGAGCAAAGACTGAGAAAACTCACAGGCAAGGTTTTCAGAGTTAACTGCTGTTTGTGCATATATCATTACTGGAGCGGAGCAAGAAGGTTTTAAAATCCAACTGGAATTCAAAAGGTGGTAGCTCAGGGCTCTCCAGAAACCAGCTTTTCTTTGTATCATGTTGCCTGGCATCACAATCTGCTTTGGAAGACTCTTGGCTCTTACAATTTGCCTCCAGTTTTTGCCCTGAAGCTGGTTTGTGACCTTGACCAGGTCTTTTCACTTCTGTGTCAGTTATGAAATGTGCCAGTGGGCCAGTGTTTCTCCCCGTAAAGGGCTTCCAAAATTACAGATTACAAGAATTATTTATTACGAATACTTTCACCTAACCACAAATACTGCATTGCTCTGAGGTCAGGTCTATGCTACTGTACAACAGAAACTTCGTTCATCCTTTTCCCCTTCACCTGCTCCCATTTCTGTTGCAATGCACAGGCTTCTCAGTTCTCCATAGCTGGAGTTGCCATGTAGGATTACAGAGAGGAGGGAAAAAAACCCCTCAGCCTTCTAGGGAGGATGCAGAAGCCAGGGTAACAGAGGAGGGGTCTGCAAGAACAGTTTGGGTAATGTTTTGCTCATGGTTGTTTCTTCCCTTGGGTCCTTGCCACTGAAAATTACTGCTGACCTGCCTGAGGGTTGGTGCTGACAATACTGAAAAACCTAGCAGAAGACGTAAATAGTAAAATACTCAAAACTGTGGTTTTTAGTTGAGGATGGAAATCGCTTTTAGTGTAGAGCTGTGTAAGGAAAACAATTACATGGTATGCTAGTGCCACTCTGAACTTCTGTGGAGGAAAGTGCCTCTGCAGCACAAGACCAGCAAGCTCTGTGAAAGTCTGCCTTTCTGGAGACACAAGTGAGTCAGATGTGCTGATGTGCTTTTAGCCTGCAGCTACTATAAAGCTGAGTTACTTAGTTTTATTCAGAGGCAGAAGCTCATGCAGTCATCTCCTGTGTGCAAAGGACATGGGAGCCTCTTAGGCTCTCACAAGCATGGTAGGTTGTTTGTCAAACCCACAGGAACACTAAGCCAGTGACACAGACTTCCTGAGAAGATGGGCAGTTCCATTGCTCAAATCAACAGTATCATCAGGTTTGTGTGATTTTTCTGAACAGTTCTTCTTGACTGAAAACTGTGGGTCTGTTGGATTTCCCGTGTTACTGCTTCTCACTTACTGCTGATAAGGGCTCATACCTGAATCCAGAAATTCAAATGAATAAAAATGTATGTTAAAAATTCTGAATTCTAAGGAACAATGTAACACGTAATTTCTGAATTTAAGTTCCTTGACGCTGTCAAAGATTGGGTAGATAAGGAAGGCAACACAATTGGAGCAAAAGAGAGAAACAATCAAAAAAGAGGGGTAAAAATGTGAATCTTATAATAAACATTTCCAGTATGTTTGAACTTACTGAGGCATTTGGCAGTGACTCAAATAGCTCTAAGTTTTGCAAATCCTGTTTTTCTATTCCAGTGAGCTCCATCAACTTAGGTTTCAGCTGATAAAGCCTTAGTAGGGTTTTGTAGAAGTGTATATGACACACATTTGGATAGAAATTTGTGTTTCTTCCTTGTTTCCCTTCCAAAACCTGGAAGATAAATATGCTGTTCACAAATCAGAACATAGAGGAATATTGATTGTATTTTCAAAATGCACTTTACTTTTTTAAACATTATAGCTGGTGCTGTAAAGAATTCCTGTTAAAAGGAAAAAGGAGGCATTCAGGAGGCTTTGAAGGCAATATTAAATAAAGAGCAGCTGCAGGAACTCATCATGCCCATTCTGGCTACCAGTTCTGATCAGACAATCAGGAAAAGTTTGCATGTAATGAATATGGTTTTGTTCTATTGACAGAAATTCTTTAGTCTTAATGGTTTCTGACCTGAAGCAGTAACCAGAATACGATGTAAAAATGACATCTCAACTCTGAAGCTTTCCTTGTGAAGTCTTACCCATCCCTTCCTTTTACTTTCAGGACTAAGTGAAGGCAGATATTTTCTAGTTGTTGCTTTGGTAACTGTTAATGCAGTATGTCTCTACTCCACTGTCCCAACGGAAGAGCCCTTGACTTTGTAATTTTGGCAGATTTTGTTTATTTTTGTTTGCTTTTTTGTTTCTTTTCTGCACATGCCTAGTTGAGCCTGTTGATGCCCGCCCAGCTGCAGACAGAGGACTCACCACACGACCAGGTATATGACTTGCATGGCTTTTACCTAAGCTGTATTTTTCTGGCATGCATGTGGTCTGCTGGAGCTGAAATTATTTACCTTTGCTTTGGTGTACCCATCTCACAAAATTTAATGCTATTCCATGAATGAGGGAAGCATCATTCCCTCATGAATATTCCCTGTGTGAGTGCTGTCCTTACTGAGAGCATTTGGAATGTGTGCTTGCAGTGGGAGTGGGTCTCAGACCCAGAACTGGTTTGTATCAAAGGTCTCATCCCTTCCAGAAATAATGCTTTGGCAAGTGCAGGAGATGGTAAATTTGGTATCCCTATGTACAGGCACTTCTAATTTGGGAATATATAATAGAAATGTTGAATCCTTTGTGTAGAGTGAGAAGGGCTAATAAAGAATTAATGCATACAGTTTCAGAACTGCAGGAGGCCTTGATATTTTTTGCTGTGGTACTTGTCTTACTTACCTCCAAATACCTAAAAATCAGTATTATCCCTCTGGATTCCCTGAGGACGCCTGAGGACACGGCTATTCATTCCATTCTAGGACAGAGCAGGGTGATTGTTTCTCCTCTGTAGGTACCTCTGTCTTTGTACTGATTTCAGAACAATAGCAGATCACTAGGTTGAGTCAGGCTGCAAATATTTGGAAAAGTTAAAATGGGACAATTCCAGTTTCCAAAAGGAAAAATTATTTTAGTTTTTCATACTAACTTTTTTTTTGCTTTGGGGGTTGTTTTTTCTGGTTTTTGTTCAGAATTATTTGAAACTGTTAAAGCCATTGAGAGGAAACAGCCTTTTATTTCAGAAGAGGTTGCTCTCCAACTGTTCAGTGTAGTGAGAATATATTTTAGGATCAGGATTATTTGAGTGTCACATCATTATTGCTTTTTCTTCCTTCAGATCAGATTAAATTTAGCAATCTGTATGCTTTTCCCCTTCATCTTGTCTTCCAAACATCCATGAGATAGCATCATAGACAGCACTTTCCTAGTGTTTGTAAATCTTAACTCACCCATGTTTAGCAACTACAGAATTTGCTACAGTGGGAGGTAAAATAAATTCATATGTTGCAACATTTGGGATATGTGTCAGAACTGGCCAGGTAGTGTGCTCCTAGCACTGCTTTAGGAGTCTGACATCTTTACTTGTGTTTGGAGTCTTAATTCAGTCCATGAAGAGAGCCTGGAAACTGTTACAGAGCTACAATGCCAAAAATCTTGGGATCAGGGAAAAATCCCTCCAGTACTGCATTATCTACATTCTTCTCCAGGAGCAGTAGAAATATCACAGATGAAACATGCATATGGTTTAATCCAAGTTTTGTAATATTAATTCAGTCTAGCAGTTTTCTTATAATATTAAAATCTATTATTATTTACAATTTTAATTTCAGTCCTCTTGAAAAACTTCCTGTTGTGAGGCCCATATTTATTACTGCAGGTTCTTCCTTCCTCCCTCCCGTTACTTCACACATAGGCACACATCTCAGAAAACCTTAGTGTCCCTTCTCTAGAGAAAGGATTTTCTCTCACTGCCACTCTCTAGTTTCAGAGTGAAACTGTATGTTTTAGTCGACTTGTGTCACCACAACCAACAGAGTGCACTGTTGGTTGTGGTGACAAAAGTAGTACTAAAGTCTGTAAGTCTATTCTGATGACAATAAGTCATGAGTCATCTTGGTGAATGTGTGCAATAGACTACTAAGGATAGGTAAAAAAATATTTCAGCATCTGACCCTTATGGTTTTGGCAGATGGCAGATGCTGTAACTTTTCCACTGTGAAAATCGCATGGGATATTTCCTCAATGTTCTGCTAAAGTGCAAAAGTAGTGCTTAACTTCCTATGTATTTAATCACCATTTACAGATTTAGAAAAAAATTTTCTTACTGATACAGATTATGTCTGTAAATGTCCACGTGGTTTTTCGTCATCCTTCAAAAGCAATTTATGTGTCACAAAATTTCAGTTTAACAGAGAAATTATTCCAATCTGACTAGGTGCAACTTATTTTTCTCTACAAGAATAGGTTGTTATGCACACTGTTATTCTCATTCCTCTGATTCTTTCTCATGGGAATTAACAGGCTAACTGCACTTAGCCAAAGTAGCAGGCCTAAACCACAATTTTATAAGCCTTTTGTATCACCTTCCCCAACACTCTACCTGTATGCAACAGTATATAGTCTTCATTTTCATCTTTATGAGTTTACAATATGCATTCTTCTTTTATTTCAAAATTAAATGACCTGCTCAAAGTCACAGTCATATGGAAGTAATAGTTGAACTTCTAGTTAGAATAGGCAGCTCTCTACCATGGGGGTTTGTTCAAAGACTGCATTCCTTCCTTCCATCCTTTCTATGTTCAATGAAGCTTAACCCAAATAAAGGTGTTTGCCACATGTGATTCAACAACTCTTTTCTTGTTAATGCCATGGCTCAAGCACAGTTCATGGACATGGAGCTGAATGTTTTCCTGAATGCACTCAGTACTGCAGTCACTGAAACTGCTACTTTGGTTTTCTCTGTGTAGAGAACACCCAGGCCTAGTTGTTTCAACTGTGCTTCACTTAGAGATACAATTTTTAACTCTTGATGTAACCTCAGGCACAGCTAACACTGTCTTAGATCTGTGCAGAACAATATCACAAAACCTTTCTAGCTGTTTATGTAACCAGTAGATTAAGTAATTGCAAGCAGTATGGTTGGTAATGTGCACCTAATTATATCCTTGGTGGGATTCACTGTAACCTCTCTTTTTAGGCTTCTGAAAGCATAAATATTTACACAAACATAGAAGCTCATCAATGTTAGTATAAAGTGTTCCCCAAAGCAGCTACTTGGTTTTTATTTCATATGAGTAGGTTTTCACTCCATATGATTTTTTTTTCCCTTTAGGGTAAGGAAAAATAAGGGTTTCATACTCTTCATTTTTTGATGTTTGAAAGTGTGTGTGCACACATGCATGCATGTACACATGTATATATAAAAGCAGTTAATATTGCTAACTAAAAGCAATGTCAATAAAAAGCCCATCATATTTAACTCATTTTGTTGAATTTCACTACAAGCTTTTAAGCCCATGGTTCTTATAACAAAATAGTTTTGTCAGTTTTTCTAAGGAGCTGTGAGTTAATGTATTTGCCAGCTGAATTGAAGCATTTTTAAATTGAAGTGATTTGGTATTCAGCTCCCTAAAGATGGTATGTAAATCAGAAGAAAACTGGTAGCAATTATCATTATTTGTGAATTTGCAATGATGCTGTTGCTCTCACTTTTCATCTTGTATATTGATTTTTGTGTTTGGGTTATGTATTTTAGAATTGGTAGTGAAAAAAACATCATTTTGTTCCAGGTCAGGATCAGGATTAAAGTTCTTGTCAGAAAGAGAGCTATTCTTTGTGTGCTTGTCTTCAGTGCAAGGGTAAAGACGCATTAGGAATCCCTTGACTTTCTGCATCTCGCCTCTGATCAAAGTTTTAGAGAGACCCTGAAGTTTTTCCTTCTTCAGTCACTACACTTGAAAAGTATATCTTTGATTTTAGCATGCAAGTCTAAATGTGTGGTCACCAGGACAGTAAAGTGAATGAACTGGTAATAAAGAGAATCTCTTCAACAAAAAGTCTCAATTGTATAACATTGTGGAAAGGCGTATGTAACCCCATGTACATTTTTATCTCATTCCAGGTATTTAATTGATTCCCGTGCAATGTCATACTTCTCCTTACTGTATAATCAGTTATTTGCAGAAGACCAGCAGTTTAATGTAGTTGAAATCTTTTTCCTCGCTTGTAAGGGAGGTAGAAGGAAGGAAAAAGCTGCTATCGTGTTTGTTAGTGCTAAAAACAGCTAAAAAGAAAGATTTCTCGGTTTCTGACCTTTTTCTGGTGCAAGTTGCCAAAAAGAAGTTTCAGTAAGTCTTAACATCATTAACTTCCTAATATCAGATCCTACCTTGTGTTCACATTCCATGGCATTTTTGTGGGGCCTTGGTCACTTGGCCCAAACCAAAAAATTTCTGCCTGATCTCAAGGCAAAACCCCATGGTTTAACCTGCTAGATGCTGAAAGCATGGCTCCCATGCTACTGTGTGATTGGAATGGGAAGCGGGAAGGGAACCAAATTAATGTTGCTCTAGGGAAGCTGGAGCCTGCATTTTTCCGGCAGCTGAGACTACTGGTGAACTTATCACCCTCTGGTGCCAATTGACATGATCTGTTCTGCCTCCAAAATGCTGCTGTAACTCCTGCCTGTGGCATTTGACTGTTGAACAGAAGCTGACAAAGACCCACAAACTCAGCTCTTGCAGCTTTGCTTTCAGAAAAGTGGTCAGACCCCCAGAACAGAAGTGCTCATGTCCATTTTCCTACCTCTAGCAGTAGTGCAAACAGAATATGTACAAATTTCACCTCTGCCTTATACCCCGGCACGTCCACTGAGTGTTTGGCAGCTAGCATTTGATAGGTTCCAGGACTAAAAACTGTATTTTCACCATTGTATTTAGTAACCCTGAAGGAAGCTTTCTTCCTTGCATTTGTATTTTGAACATCCTCGTGATTTGTGCCGGTGAGTTCCACAGTCCAGTTTTGCATTGTACTGAATTGTATATGTATGTACACGCAGTTCCTTGTGTTACTTTTCAATCTGCTGTATCACAGCCGTGTTAGTGTCCTGTATTTCTTAGGATAAATAATGAATGACCATTTCCGGTACTTTCCCCTTGTCATTCGCAGTCACACACTCTGTTGTGTTTCACCTCCTTTGCCTCTTCCAGTCTGAAGATTAGTTTCAGTCCTTTGCATACAGAAACCATTCCATATCTGTTATCACCTGTGTCTCCCTGCATTATATCTTCCGTAGTTCTTCTGCCTTAGTGTAAGGTGAGGTGGCCAGAACAAATAGCCAGATTTAAAATGAGGATCTGTAATTTATACAGTGGTGTAAAAATGTTTTCTGTTTTCTCATAATTGCTCCTACCTTTCTCTTTGCCTTTTTGACTGCTACTGAGCCAATTTACCCACTGTGACTGCAAGGTCCCTGCTTTGGGTGGAACAGAGCTAAATTAGAGTCTTTATAACTATATGTATAGTTAGGGCTGTGTATCCCCACAAACACTACTTTGCATTATATCAACACTGAATAGAATTTCCTTTTTGCTGTGCTCTTGGAATTTGTAAGATCCTTCTGCAGTTCTTTGCAATTGGTTTAACTTAGACTATCCTCTTTTTTTCTTTTTTCTTTTTTTTTTTATTTTTTTCAGTGAACTTTGTCATGTCACTATTCACTCTCTTACCCAGATCACTTTGCAAACAGCACAGCGCAGATCCTTACAGGGCCCACTGGTAATGTTCCTCCATTGTGAAAAACAGATGTGTGTTTACACTTCATTTCTTTTCTCTCAGTTACTTATGGAAAGTCACGTAGGACTTCCCCTTCTAATCCTTGACATCTTAGCTTCTGCCAGAGCTTTGCTCAGGGACCTTCTCAAAAGCTTTTTGGAAATCCAGATTCACTCCAAGCAGAATCACTGTTTCCCATGTGATTCCTAACTCTCCCAGGGACCTCTAATAGTTTTGGGAGGTAGGGCTTCCCTCAACAAAAGACAAGCAGATTCTTCACTGATTTATATGTGTGGATATGATATTTATATCAATATTTATAGCTTCAGTGGATTTGCCAGCTGTAGCAGCCAAGTTGTGCCGTTCCTCAGGCCTTTGCCTTGGAGGAATTTTCATGTGGTGCTTTTGCCAGGATATCTATGAGGGCAGTGAGTATGGCCATGGACAATGGTGAGCAGCTGGGAGGAGCTGCGGCAGTAAAACAAGTCCTGGGAAAGCCATCTCCCCCCAGTTACTGCACTGCTACTGCACTACTGGAATTTCCCCCTTCCCTTTTAATGCCAAAACCAAAAAGGCAGCAGGGGTTGACAGGTCGAGCTTCCTTGCAGGCAGATACATGTTCTGCTTTGTTGCAATCTGCTCTAATCACAGAGGAGCAAAGAGAACTAACTCTCTGTGAATAAAATGGAACAAACCTGGATCTTTGAAATAGTCCCTAAAATGCGATATTCCCCAGAATATTCCCAGGAACAAGATTAAACCCCAAAGTGGTTAGATGTTGATACCAAAATATATATATATTTTATTTAATAGTAATAGAAGCAAAGAGAAAGAAAGGAAGAAAAGAAAAAGAAAAAGAAAAGAAAAGGAAAGAAAAGAAAAGAGAAAGGAAAGAAAAGAGAAAGGAAAAGGAAGAGGAGAGGAGAGGAGAGGAGAG
>WAAE01013486.1:23354-49385 GCA_013400495.1 Nicator chloris
AGAATCCCATGGATTAATATACATTTGGGCAGGTAAGAACACACAGGTACCTCCCTAAAGGGGGGCCAGTTTGACACTTGTAACACTGTGGATCTGTTGCATCATGCAGTGTCACGTGCAGTGCTCTGGTGCAGGGTCTGGGGACCCCTTTGGGGAGGACCTTTCATGGCCTGTGACACCCCCTCAGCTGTGCCCCATGTGAGTGTCCCGTAGATGTGGCTTTCCAGGGGTGGGAGGCTCCACAGCTGGGCTGGTCTGCACAGTGGAGGATGGGTATTCACTGCCTCTGGCCAGAGGCTTTTTTGCCTTACACAGGAAACCTCTCCTCCTCCTCCTCCTCCCTTGGGTGTAGGGGTTTGTACAAGCCTGGCAGCAGATAAGCCTGGGGCTGTAGCGTCCACCCCTGAAGGTGATGGACTTCATCCTCCTGTGAAAGTATTCTTCCCAAACCATACCTGAGAATAGTGTCACTTTATCTTATCTCAAATCAATTTACAGTCCAGGGCCTCAGTCAGGAGGGCAGTGGTCTTCGGTGCAGCTTTTGTTACACAGTTTTACTAAAATACTTTTGCAGTAGTCCTTTGTAAAATTATTTAAGCCATAAACCATAACATTTCAGTCTCCAACATATTTTTCCTCATTTCCTGTTGATGCAGGTGTAGGGGGTACTTTGAGATGATGCACAAAAGAGAGTAAATTGTACTCTTAATTTGGAAAACTAGCCATAGCTGCTTGAAGGATAGAAAGTTAAACCTGTTTTCAGGTACCACATGGGCTTTATTTCCTGCAGCTCCATTTCCTCCTGCATTTCTTTGACAGAATATCATTGTTTGTTTTCAGACTGCAATTCCTTAAGTACTTTACAGTTCTTGGTCTCACATGTATACATGTCATAATATATTTGTGTCAGTACTGTGATGTAGCATCAAAAATCAGGAACTTCATAAAGAAATTTGAGGGTTTGAAATGCTTGATTCCTTAAAAGAAATTAAAGTAAAATTTATGGGGCAGTCAGACTCTTCAAGAAAATAAGCATAAATTCTTTAGAGCGTGAGGATGATTCTTGTTCTCTCCTTTGCATGGTTTCCTATGAAAATAAAGATCAAAACCTTAGAGTAGGTTGTCTGTACAGTCCAGAGAAGTTCTTGGGAAGATCTATTCTTGCTGGTTCATAATTTAAAAATAAACCACCAATTAATAAAAAAAAAAAGTTGCACATCTAAAAGCAATTTAAAAAAATTTATTGGATTGAGTGCTATCTTAGACTGTGGAGCTCATTGGCACTTGGAAGTCTTAAGGAATTATTATTGAGAGTCCAGTGAGACAGTAGAGCACAGGAGCAGTGTTGAGAATTTTAAAAGAGGTTCTTCCTCTTCATCAAAACTTAAGTTCAGCTCAAGATTCTAAGAATTAAGCCTTGGAGAGAGGAGTTGGGGGTGAGAAAATGCTGAAATAAATATGAACAAGGAATAGGAACTGGTTTGTTCTTATTGTATTCAGTAGAGGGAGGAAATAACATCTCAGAAGCACCATTCTTCTGCAGTGTTTTTACCTCCAAGAAGTACAAATGTTGGGTGCATTGGTACTGAGAAGTAAAACAACCAGCTCCATGAATACCCGTATATTCTCTTTAAGCCAGAGCCAGCTCCCCAGGATTCATAGACATATACAGGATTCAGTGCTCTGCTGCTGTTAAGTCTGGCTCATTCTCCTAAGGCTATTTTCCAGGAGGAAATGTTGGCCTTCTTTCCAGCTAGACAAGTGCAGCATCTCCCTTTCACACCCATAAGAGAACTATGTATGCAAACTATGTATGATTATAATTGTTGCAAGCTGTACTCACTTGCTTTTCTGTATGTTTCTAATCAAGAGACAGTTATCATCTTTCAGAGAGAAGACAAGAAGAATTATTAATTCTGAGCAGTATAAAATCTGAAAAGAAATAGAAGCTCTGTAAACTTAAATATTTTAGTAACTTGTACGTTTGTACATTTTAGTAACTTTGTGGAAAAGGTACAGACTCACAGGAAGCAAGAAAATAAGATCTGTGGAGTTCTCTTGCACCTTTTTTCCTCACAGCAGCCTGAACTGAGGGAGGAGGAAGATTTTGGCCTGAGCAACAAATTTTCTTGACATTGCTAAAGAGGCTGTCAAAGCAGGTCTGTATGCAGCCTGTGAGCCAATTCAGGAGGCCTCTCTTGGTCCCTTGCATTTAGTTCATGCCGTGTTTCATGCTGGAAGTCTTTGATGCCTGGACCAATATAGCTGCTGAGGATTAAGGGTCATTTAACAAAGAAGAATCTTTACTAGCTCATTCTGTGCAGCCTCAGTGGGACTGAAACACCAGATGTACCTCACTTTCCTCCCAGTTCCCTTTCGCATTGCATCACACCTCCTCTGTGTGAATGGCACTGTTGGTTCTGCTTCCAGCAATGGGGTTAGGGAGAATCTTCCTGAATCTGAATCCTGACTTCAGTGAACTGTCTTTGTGGTGCAATGCAGGTTCCGGGTTGACCAATGTTAAGACAGAAGAGATATCTGAGGTGAAGATGGATGCAGAGTTCCGGCATGACTCAGGATACGAAGTTCATCATCAAAAGTTGGTGAGTGGTCAGACTGTGCTTTCCATGAGTGCATTTTGAGATGCTGATTCAGTCTTGAACTAGTGAGTCACTTACGGCCATGTTTTGCTTGAGTGATGCGGACGCTGAAAGTGCCAACAAAAAATTATCATGTGAAAAGATTATGATTTTTCCGGTTCTCTCTTCAATGAGAGCAAACCTGGAACAATGTCACCAGAGAGGATGGAAAGTCACTGAGCCTCACATGAGAGGAAATTCCAACAGTTCCTGTCCTTGCACTGCCATGGCACTGGATGTGCTTATATGGAGAATACTTGTCCCACAGTCCATCTGTCTCATAGTCTCTCTGTATCATACAAGGGATACAGAGGAAGGAAAATGCTGAGTTTAAAAAAAAAAAAGAAAAAGAGTTTGAGACATGTAGCACAGTGCAGCAAGAAATAGAATGACACCATTTCAGGAATATAGTCCTTTCCCATCAAAACAGATGGTGGTGGTGTATGCATGGAGCATAACCTTTCACAAGAATGGCTGCTTGGGATTAAAGGAGATTCTCCACTGGCCTTCATTTTAGTTTGTGTTTGGCTTGTTTTGTTCCTTAAGGTATATGTAGTTGTTACTATTAACAGGGGAAAGGCAAGTAGGAGCAAAATACTGTTCCCCATTTGAACTGTGCTTCTTTTGAACATAAAAATTGCAACCAAAAGCACTGTAGGTAAGAAAAGCATCTTCTAAAACCTTTTTTTTGGTTGCTTAATAACCAATGAAGAACCCAGAGAGCAATGTTCACTATAAACCTGTTCTGTTTCTTCTTTTTAAAGATATATTATGTGATGAGGTTTCAGTTCCATAGCTTTCAATATCCTGATATTAAGCTTGAAAGCTTTTTTTCCTTAATATATTCTTAAAGCTAAGTAGTGCTGAAAATTAAAATTAACAGGGGACTCGAATTTGCATTTGAACTAGACAATCACTCTGTGAAAAGAAATTCTGCCATCTCTTTGATGCCAAGAACTGAGAATTCCCAATTTGATGAGTTAATCCAAAATGCATTAGCACTAATTTGGGGAAGTCTGACATACTTAGCTCAGATGGGTTAAACATGCCCATGGAGCAAACCTGTGCAGGGTGTAGAAGGGAAGGAACTTGCAGGAAAGTGTGCTAGAAACAGTAGTTCCTGGTTGTCATAGTTTTCAGCAGCACCCTTTAGTGTGTAAGTGGTTTGATACCATCCCAAGGAATTAGGTGCTGGGAACTGCCCATACCATGGTGGCTGATGGGGAGGGCATTGCAGTCCCTGCACGTGGTAATCTGTGTCATGCTTAGAATGGGACCTTTCCAGCTTTTCCAGCATTTTTTGCCGTATTTTTTACTGATAGGTAGAACCACTATTTAAAAATGAGTGAGCTGTCTTCTAGCAGGGATTGAGCCTGAGCAGGGATTCTGGTATTGCTGAGCAAGTACTGGACTGATGCTTACAAGGCCCTGCTTCCCTGCCACACCCCATGTCCTGTCCAATGCCCCTCTCTGTTTAGTGTTAATTTGAAAGCAGGGACAGAAACACTTTGATCTGTGCTTCCATTCTGTGACATGGTGGAACTTCCTGAAACAGCCTTCGAAGGATATTGCTTTGAAATCTGCTGCACATCGTATTTTACATGCAGACCTCTGAATTGGGTTGAAATTGCATTTATTTTCTCCTTTATGGAGGTTCACGTTTGAACTGTACATAAAGTTGATTTTCATGCCTCAGAGTGCTTAAGGCTCTTCTCTCTTGTGCATGGATATTAGCTGGGGCATTTCACAGTGCTCTTGAAATAGTATAGTAACAGAATTTCAGTCCTAGGCAGGTAAAATTCATGGAAGAAAGGACTACTTTGCACTGGCTTATGCCAACACTATCCATTGTCTGTACTTCCTAGTGAATTTTTAACACATTTCTTGCTTGTGACTGGAAAGAATATAAATATTTATGCTGCATGCTTTAATACCTTTCTGAGAAGATTGTTTTTATTAAAGAGTGCAAATGTTATATAGCTCATTATAGTTCTCAGCTGGTTTCTTGCTTCCCTCTGCATTTTTGTTAAATACTTGTCGAAGTATTTATTCTTTCAGCATGAGTTAGTCGTACAATTCTGTGAATGTAATTTATTCTCTAATCCTTTTTGCCTGTTTTGGTTTCAAATAATAATAATGATAATAATATTAATAGTAATAATAACTAACATAGCCTGCTGTTGGCATGGAGACAAAAGGATTGTAATATATGCTCAGATCTGAAATAGTCCTGTGTATTCTTTGAATACAGAAGAGGGCAATGAAAACAATCACCCATTTTTCATACCTGCTCCTCCTTATAAAAGCCAGTCTTATTATATGCATTGTAAAGCATCTTGTTGTCCTCTGTTTCGCCTTATCAGTGTATAAAATTCAAGCGAATTTTCTCTAATTTTCACACAACTGTGACCTCCTAGGTCTCACAGGACTACATCATGCAGATACAGCTCATTCTCTTTACCCTGCAAAACCTTGAAGCCCTCCTTGGTGGTCACTTAAATCAGTGATGGCTTTTGTTGGCTCATCTCCTTTGGTGTGAGAATTTTCTCCCAGCTGGTTGTGTGCAAGTTTCACTGTAGTCCTACAGGTCCTTCAGTACTCTTTTCTCAAAAAAATGCATCACAGTCCAAACAGGCCACACAGATGTAAATTTATGACCACAGTCATGATTAGCATTCTGAAAATAAAGAAATGTGTGTACTCCTGGGCCACTCCACTCAAACCTATCACTTGTGCAATTAGCTTGACTCGCTTACTCAAGGAAAAAAAGGAGTTACTAGATGAGACTTGTGTGAAGCTGAACGTGGAGCTGAGTCCCCCTTTAGCACAGCACTGCTACACCACAAAAAAGACCACCATGTGTATATATCCCAGGTTGCTCCTCTCCAGCTTTCAGGGCTTTGTGGCACAGTGATCCAGGTTTGAATAATTATGAAGACATGCAGTGCCATTTAATTACTGATGCTTTATATTGCTGTGGCAGCAGGGCAGGTTGGTCAAATGTTCAGTGAGGTTTTGTTAGCCATCTTCCTTTATTTTTCTTTTGTAGGTGTTCTTTGCTGAAGATGTGGGTTCAAATAAAGGTGCCATCATTGGACTAATGGTGGGAGGTGTTGTCATAGCAACAGTGATTGTCATTACTTTGGTGATGCTGAAGAAGAAGCAGTACACTTCTATTCATCATGGGGTTGTGGAGGTAAGAAACGACTTCCAAGCACATCTGGTGTCACCTGTGCAACACAAGTCAAAACACTGCTCTATAAATATTAATTTATGAAGGAAGAAACTCTGGTTTTGCCTATGTTACATCCAGCAGTGTGGAATCAATTTGCTTTGTTTAGTAAACGCAAACACAATGTAAATCATGCTAAAGTGGGTGTAAAACCACAAAACTTCTGCAACTCTTCCAGACCAATCACTTCATAATGTGGAAGTTCATTTTATAAGAAATTTGAAAATAGCCAATGAGAAGATACTGCGCAAGAGGAAAAATCTGGGTTTACTGTTCAGAATTCACACACCAATTTCTTTATTTAGCTTTAATGTTTGAAACTGGCCCTCCTGTTGTGCTGTGCACTACAAGGATTTTCCCTGGACAGGTATTTTATTGCTCTCTGTTCTCAAAACAAGATTTTTTGTTGTCATGAACAGCTTTGGATTTATGACAAATCTGAAACTCATAGTTTTGAGAAACAAATAGTATGTAAGACTCTCATATAGGATTTTCGAGATGAAAATCCTTGTCTCTTCTCAGTCTGCCAAGGAAGTTTGTGGTCAGTTTACAGAGATTTAAAATACTTTATCTATTTCATGACTTTAAGATATGATCTCTGTAAGTAGAAAACCTTCATTATGAAAATTGGAAGGGGTTCATGTAACTTTTTCTTCCTATTTAGTTTGCTGTGTGAGTGTCTGGTTTGCATATAGTACTTGTATCAGTAAGTACTTGAGACAGTAGTATATTTTTGCCTTTTAGAATTGGTATTTTACATTTTTGATTGAAACTGAAGTCTTTATCAAGTCCATAGTTTATGTTGGTTTCATCTTGAGTCAAATGAACCTTGCTTTGGTCTTTCTGAAGACCCACGTGGTTCATGATGCATTTATTCCACTGTCTGGGATTATGAAGGATTTTAAGAATTATTTGTGTAAGCCTTTGCCTTAAGCCTGTGCTTGTGCATCCTTGTGTCCACACCGTGGTTATCCATGTGGTTTGAAAGCTTCCAAAGAGACACGGTCAGAAGATCACCAGCAGTGTGGGGTGATTTGCACAGATAGCAATCTGTGCAGAATTTTGGATCAAGAGGCAGAAAACAGCAAACAGGAATCTCAACTTCAGCTTTTGATATGATAGCTTTCAGCCATTTTGTAGAAAATAGAAGCAGATTTTAGTATTAATCCACCAAGCTGATATCTTCTGCCAACAGCTGTGCCACCAGAGACTCTCCTTTGGGTGAATTTAGTGAGAACGGAAAAAC
Organism: Nicator chloris; assembly: GCA_013400495.1. Lineage (NCBI taxonomy): Eukaryota > Metazoa > Chordata > Aves > Passeriformes > Pycnonotidae > Nicator > Nicator chloris. The sequence continues at coordinate 30,472 of WAAE01013486.1, forward strand.
TGGGAACCTTGCTAGGCCAAAGCCCCAAATCAGACATTGAATGTAGACATACCATTATTGCAGTACAACCTTAAAATTCCAGGTGGCTTTCGCTTGATAGAATGATGTGGCAAAGGTGATCTGGACTTCTACACTTTTTTTGGTAACAGTAAATTTGGAACTGTTGGCCTAGAAATAACATGCACAAGCTGAATAAGTAATTCATGTCAAAATGACAGCATCACTTAATAAATATTGAGTGATTTTTATCTGTAAAAAATTTTACAGATAGAACCATAAAACTTTAGCACACAGATGTACCAAGAATATTAATGGATTTATAGTATGACACTGTAGATTGTGTCACCTTGTGGATTTGCTGGCATTGGCAGCCAGGTTTCCTCCTTCTGCCTGATGTGCTCTGTGGTCTTTGCAGACTGCACAGCCTCACTGTCAGAGCTTCTTGCCTGCAAGAAAACCATAACATCTGTTTTTGTCCTAAGCTGGTAAAAATTTTGTAGCACTTGTACTGGGAACAAAAAAAAAAAAAAAAAAGAACCAAAAGAGCCATATACCATTGATGTTTAATACTAAAATGTCTTCAAAATTAAGCTGTTACATTCCAAAGAGAATTACTTTATTTAGCTACAGTCTACCTCTAGCATACTGTGCACAGAAAGCATGGAAGAGCAAAATCACTTGATGTAAAAATAACTGTATGTCAGCTCTAGCTTGGCTGAGTGTACTTTAACTGATTTGCCACCTCTTTGTTGTGTGTCAGGAGTTACTGTGTGAATTTAACCCAGTAATAATGGAAGATTACAGAACAGGTCTTGTTCCACCTGTGTTCTTGTCTTCCAAAAAGTGACCTCTGTTGTACTCTCTCATTTCACTATGATTTTTCTTAACAAAATAAGTTATTAAAAATCCTGTTAGCCTTTTTTAAGCTCTGAGAATGGATATACTTGTCCTATTTAAAGTGTCACTTTTCCCCTACTCTGCGAATAAAAATGTTCCAAAGTTGTTCAGCTTGCCCAGGAAAAAACTTGCATAGTTAAGTAAATAAATGACTGAGAGATTCAAAATTACTTATTGCATGTGCACACAGGGGCTCCAAGAAATATTTTGAAGTGTTTTTTTGGGGGTGCACCCTCCCCAGCTGTCTGCAGGAGATTATTTTCTCCATGAAAGTAGGTGGCAAAACAGAGATTCTCACGTCTGCTGTGCACTGGGCAACCGCTGGCTGTCTCATTCTCCTCTTTGAGGATGTCCTGTTCAAAGCTCATTTGCTTTCTGACAGAGGCAGGACCTCCAGCAGTGACAACAGGAGGGCTTTGCAGCGTGGAGCAGAGATTACACTGAAATTGCTGAAGGGGATAGGTGGACAAACAGTCTCACAAGAGGTTATCTACCTGACCAAAGTGTTTTTTCAAGAGATACCACATCATAGAAAAGAGAAGTGTTGAACCAGAGAAGTGTTCAGCTTCTGCCACCTCCATAATGGGTGCAAAAAGCTTCTTAAAATGGTGAGGGGCTTTGGGAATTTACTGACAAGGAGGTAATTGCATTCGAAGCATGTCATTTGGCAGAGTGGTACCTAGGGCAGAGGTTATAAGGAATGTGAAGACTTTGGTAGCATCAAAATGGGTAAAAGAGAATAGAAGACATTCAGGATGAGTGATAGTGGACATGGGTTGATGGTTAGATGGGTTACCCTGCAGCAGAGAGCTACATGAAGGAGAGGAGGTACCAGCACTAGTTATTTTAAAGGCTGAAGGGGAAATTAAAAAAAAAAATTGACTAAGACTGCAAGTTGGAGCTTCACTAAATCCCTTTTATCTATAAACGCCATATTTCAGAGTTTATTGGACTTCCACTACAAACTGGTATTATCAAAACAAAATTTTTTAATGCCATACAATTGTGCAGAGGCATTAAAAATTCAGTCTTTTTTATTGTCCTTCCTTTTTTTTTTATTATCTCTTTCACCTCCTTGATTTTCTTCCAAGTGTCTCATCAATTCTTTGGTCTCTTCTGCCTGGCAGTTTTCTTGATTCCTTTCTAATTTATGGTGATCTCTCACTCCATTTCTTTCTCACAAGCAAGTTATGCTGTGTACTTACAACGTTTTCTAGTCATGAATAAGCAAAGCTGAGTGAGGGACAAACTAAAATTAGTGACAGAGTTCAATACAGGATTGTTTGGAGCTTAAAGACGGAAGTCCAGCACATGTTTTGGCATCCCCCTCCTCTGCATCCCAGCCTAGTGGGGGAGCCTCCTAGTAATGAAAATGCTCTTGGACATGTATTGATACACGTGGAACCCTGGTCTGTAAATGCCAGAACTTCATACTGAGTTTTAATTTTATGCTAGGAGAGAATCTGTTTGTAGGATTAGTTGTGAATCATGCGACTCACTTCATGATTTGAAGAAGCACTGGATGCTCTGAGATAATGGTGATACAGTGTAGAAGAACCAGGGCTGACTTGGTGCAGTAGCAGCCCCTTCAAGAGTGAACAGAAAGGCGGCTTTTCCTCTGCACCTGCTTTTATTCTTATTTTCTGTAAGTTCTGAAAAGGCTGCAGGAACATTTGCCATGTTCTTGCCTTCACAGCCATGTTCACAACAACTTCAGCAGCAGCAGAATGCTGTTAATGCTGTTAAATTCATGAGTCCTCAGGGTGGGGATTAGGCCTTCAGCACATTTGTACAAAATCTGTATGGAATGGATTTGGTAGGCCCTACTGCTGTTAAACTGCTGGCAAAACAAGTACTGAACAGCAATAGCATGGAGGGATTGCCAGTCAAAGATTCACTGCATATGGATCTAGATGGTGCATTTTTGTGGACGGAGAAGTTGGCAGCCCCCAGAAAGGACAGAAAAAGCAGCAGAAAGCAGCTCAGCCCCTGGGGTAGTGGCAAAGGTGGGTGCTGTGAGGTATGGGCCTCTCCCCATCCCTCCCCAGCCCTGCTGCCAGTGTAGGGGACACAGAGCAGCTGGCGCAGACCCTTCTTTAAAATGCAAGCGCACAGCTGTACCCTGACTGCTGAGCACATGGCTGTACAGGATGTCTTGGGATTTGGGAGTAGGAGGTTGAAGAGGAGACAGGCTGTGACATTCCATGGGGTCCTTCTGTCCTTGATGGATCAAAATGATTGTTGACAGCCAAGCTGAGCACTTGGCATGCACATGGGCTGGCCAGGGGAAGCTTGCGTCCTTCAGAAGAAAAAGGTTGTCACTTTTGGAGAGGGAGGGGCCAGGGAAAGGAAAAAACTATTCCCTCTTCCCCCCAGTTTCTCAAACAAGGGAGATAAAGCAAGAGCGACCTCTAAGCATGATCTTGCTGCCTAAAAACATGTCACAGGAGTTGAAGAAATAGGTAGATATGGGGATCGTTGCCTAAGAGAAGTACTGCATGCAAATACAATTTAAAAAGAAAGAAAGAAAAAGAACGCCTGTGAACGGCACTGTTTAAAGTCCCAAGTTATACTGCAGAATTTCAAACACAAGGAGCACAGTGTCAGCACAGCCCAGTGATCCTTTCTGCCTGGCATCCTGTTCCTTGCCCCCAGGAGTCAAGGGGTGCTGAAAGTCTCAGGGTTCCCAGCTGTGAACTGTTTCACAATAGCTTGTCAGCGATATGTATATAGAGCAATATATAACCTTTAAGTTGGATATTTTTACGAGAAGGTCTAATTATTGTGTAGGAAAAACACATCTGATGGGAGATACAGTGTTGATTTAAAATGCAATTTGAGAGTCAGGACATAAAAAGGAGCACAGATAACAAAAATGGATCAGATTTGGGGTTAGCAGTTCATCTGAGTAAGCAAATGCATGTGCCACACAGAGAAGCATTTCTTAAATAGCAAATAAAAGAGCATAAAAAGTGGAGGTGGCTCTGAGAGGAGCCATTTTCTGGTGGGACTGTGGGAAAGGTGGTCAGTTCTGTGTTGTCACCTGCTGCAACAGAAGAACAGCTGCAGAAATAAGCTGAACAGCCTGTGTTAGTCCCAAGCATGGGAAGAACATACCTTCAGTCTTTCTCCAGAGTGTCAGGGAACAACTTACCAACATCTTCTCTCCTCACTAGGCTAAGATACTTCCATTATTGCAGACTAGATGTAAAATTGGTATCAGACATCAGTACTTCTCCTTTGCATTTTTATTAAAAGGTTAGATAGAGTAAGTTAGGGTTTCTTGAGCAAATACACTTTCCTTTGTCTTAAAGTCTAGTTTGTTGCTGCAGGTGACTTGCTGTATTTCCAAGAGGTCACTTTTTACAGGAATCCACAGGAAAAGGTTCATACCTAATATTTAACAGTAGAGTTTTAGGCATCTTCCTGATTTTAGATGCTGTAAAATTCACTTTTTACCTTTGCTTTTAGGAGCTGTCAAACACTGGAGACATGAGGTAGCAAATGAACTAACTGACAAGCAGACTGTTTTCATAGGTGCTTAAGCAAGATAGCCAGGGTTCGGTAGGTTTTGAATACACAACTACTGAGCTCATACAGCAGAGATAAAATACCTAATTAAGATTTAGAGGCTGTTCTCACCCACTCTAATTTGATGGAGTTTTATATTATTGTAATGTTCAGTGAAGGAAGAAAATAATTTGTGGAGATGTAGGTATTCAATGGAGAAGTCAAAACTGAACTTTGTGCCCATCTTCCAGGTAATCAAGAAAGGTCAATTTTTGTTAAGTATAAATACTTAAACCAGGGCAGATATGTCAAGTTGTTTATCACTAAACTGAACCAAACTCAGCCTTGGAGGTAGAGGAGTTCTGTATCCCTGAGTGCAATGGGATTTCCTGCTCACCTTGTGCCTGGCTGCTCTGGCATTTCCTTGCTACCCTCATTTTATCTTCTCCAATTGATTTTTTGTTTTGAGGGCTCCACACCTGCAACAGATCTGGGAGCACAATGCAGGCAGAAGGCAGACTCAAGCCACTGCCTTCAGCTTTTTAGTGAGCTTTTTCTTTTCTTTTGAGACCCAATTGATCCCAAGTACAGATATTGATATATTAGCTGGGGGGAAAATCTCTTAATGACGGACTAGCAGAGAGAGGCAAACTCCATCCCCTTTTTTGTTTGGAGAGTTGCTTCCTGAGCCAGACAACAAATTCCAAAGCTGATACTGCTGGCTTCGGTCAGCTGGTTTTGAAGTCCTGCAGCAATAAAATGAGTTGCGGAGTTGTTCTGGGTGTGTTATCATCTTCTGTTCAAAAAGTGAGCCAGAGGATGCTTTCTGCCCAAACACACAGGGTACAAAGAACATTGGATGGCTGTAAAGTGGGGAAACATGGGGTATGCTGTGAAATTAAGCAGGAATGTGACCCCAGTTGTCCCCTCTCCTGACAGGTGGATGCTGCAGTGACACCAGAGGAGCGCCACCTTTCCAAGATGCAGCAAAATGGCTACGAAAATCCCACATACAAGTTCTTTGAACAGATGCAGAACTAGGACATCATAGCAGCCTCGTGAGTTGGACAGAAGAATAATTGCTTCACTGCCCATTGGTGTTCAGTTATAGAGTAATGTGGAAAGAAAGAAAAACACTCTGCTTTATTATTTACTCATTCTCGCCTTTTGACAGCTGTGCTGTAACACAAGTAGATGCCTGAACTTGAATTAATAAAATCAGTAATGTATTTTCTCTCTCTTTCTCTTTACATTTCAGTCTTTACACTACATTATTAATGAATGTTTTTTGTGTACTGTAAAGAGGTTAGCTGCATTTAACTAGTGCATGGATAGATTATCTCTCCCAATTATTTATCATGTAGCTCCTTAGCCAGTTGTATATTATTCTTGTGATTTGTGACGAAAATTAAGTCCTAGTTGAAACATGCTTTAAGAATTGATGGGGGATGCTTTCTGTGTCTGTGGGGTTTAGCTGCTTCTCTTTGCTGAGCATTTTTTTCTGATCACTATGCATTTTAAAGTAAACCAACGTTTTTTAAAAGTATTTCAGATGAGTTATTAAAATTCTTTTCCTCTGCAGCTGCATTTTATTGTACGGATTGTTGCTCCTGCTGTATTAGTGATGTAGAAATCATGAGAATACACATTTGTTTCTTTGTGCCTGTTTTATGTGCACACTTTAGGGATTGAAAGGTAAACTTTATTTTCTTTTCCATGTATCTTTTTTGATCTTAAAAGAAATTATTAACAAGAGTCCTTGTTAATTGTGAGCACTTCTTGGGGAAGAAGTGCCTGCTGGCCAAAAATTAACGGGGGTCCTCTGCAGGATGATTGTACAGAGCCATTGCTTATGAATTGATAGCTTTCTACACTGTGTTACATAAATAAATTAAGAAAAGAATGTGTGGGCAAGAGTTTTCTTTGGAGGCAGAAAACAAAGAGTTCTGAAAGCCATTTATACAGAATACATAGGTGTTCACACTGAGAGTGAGTTGGGGTCCTTCAGAGATTGCAGCACTGACAGTTGGACCAGAGCAGGAGGAAGGCAACAGTGAGACAGGGTGGGAAGTGGGGGCCACCATCTTTGGCACAGCTACCCCTCTAAGATGTCTTTTTCTTTTTTTCCTTTTCTTTTACTTTCCGTTTGTATAACTGTTTTAATGTAAATAAATACATTCCTGGAGGAGCCCTGTTGTAGTAGTGCGTTTCTGTGCCAACCAGCCACCCTTGCTCGCACAGAGGAGCACGACGTGGATGACAAACCAACATCCCACTTTCCTGGCCATCCCCTGGAGTGATCTACCTGCAAGCTCTTCCCTCTCCTCCCTGCACCTCTGCTGGCTTTCTGGCAAAATCCATGCCTTGCAATGTCCTGTATTGGTGAAGGCGAGCAGGAGCCTCCCAGGCTGCATCCAGCCTGGTTCTGCTGCGAGGGCCCAGGAAGGGCACCAGGAACTTTTTCTGCAAGAAGAGGGCAAAGTCCTTGGTGAGCTGGGATACATAATCCCTAGGCCAGCATGTTCTCTCCATTGCCTGAGAGCTTCCTTCAGCTCCTGGCCCTCTGGGAGCACTCCTCTGGCCCAGGAGAGCACAGTAACACCACAGGAGTCACTCACCTGCCAAGACAGATGAGACCACAGTGGGAGAGTGGACCTGAGGATCTTCAAAACGGCTTTTGTACCCAGCCCAAAAAAAAGACTCCTCTGTTTGAACTTGGAAATGCGTTCTGGAATAAAACCGGAGGGGTGCATTTCTGAAAAAGAAAGTGAATTGCTGTTTCCCAAGGGTGAATGGCTTAGATAAAGCAGAACTGAGGGAAGAACTAGGAGAGAATAAAGACATCATGATTTCTTCAGGGAAAGCCTCTTGTAACTCAGTTTGTGTGCAAGCCATGGCAGCCTCTTCTTCAGCCTTGCTGGCAGCTTTTGTCTCAGCAGGCAAGATCAGGCATGGCTGCAGTGGGCTGCACAGCTCAGGGAAATGGCTGAGTTGCTCCTGACTTCAGCTAGGAGAAAGCAATAGTTTCCAGTCCTGTTCCTCAGTAGTCCTTCTCCATCCATGATATTACACAAAGCCTCACCTGTTCAGGTAATTCACCTGCTGTCCTGGAACACAGCCATGCTGGCCAGGAGGGATGTTCAGTCCCTCCCGGGAGTAACCAGGTCAGGGAGTTTCAGAAGGCACCTGTGGAGATTCAGGATAATGAGGTGGCACCTACTACTCTGAACCAGTGGTAGGAAAACCTGCAGAGCTTCCCATTGCCTGTTACCAGCCAAGTGTTTATTGCCTTTGTTCTTCCATCCCTACTCTGTCAAGGGAATTCATCTCAAGGGATCAGAGCACTGAAAGTGGTTGGTGTTATTTGCAGGCCCTGAAGTACCTGTGTGTTAAAAAAACTTACAAAATACCCCCAGAGGATTTATCTTCTCCAGTTTTAAAACTGAACTGGTTGTGCCAGAATAATGTGTGATGATGAGCAGAGGCTTTCAGGCCCCAAACTGCTCAAAAAAAAATCTTTTACAAATATTTAGGTTTAAGCTTGTGTCTGTTTTTGTAGGTGTTGTTATATAGGTCACACATATCACCTAGAAAGGAGTACATAAGACTGTCTTCTGTGCGCATGTCCAGTATCATAGAAGAAGATCCCACTTCAGGGGAAAGGCAGGATGTAATTCAATTTAGCCCAGTCTCATTAAAGAGGGATTATCAAAGTTCCTTTTAGAGGAAGCTGGAGTAATCCATAAGATACAGAAAGCCACTGGCCTTTAGAGCAAATACCATTTATAATACCATAATCCCATGCAATCCCAGTTATAGAAAAATGCAATTGCTTTGAACATCAATTCCCAGACAATCAAGTCTCCTGGTGTGGGGTTATGTGTCCAGTGAGATGCTGGTGCTGCTCTTGCTACTTGTGCACAAGCTGTTAATAAATTGCTGTTTTATGCACTGATTAAGTGATCAGGTTTTATTAGTCCCTCCACACACACTCTCCTGAAAGAAAGGCAATAAATGCACACCGTGACATGCATGGAAAGCACAAGGCATGAAAAAAGTTCCCAAAACTTCAAGAGACACACTCCCACAACTGCTCCAACTCTGGAAGGTGACGTTCCCAGGTAACAGTGGCAGCATCCTGCCCACCTCTAGCCATGCAGGCTCCTTATTGTGGAAAGATTGTATTAGGTACGAACAAAAATATTTGACAGGCTCATAAAATAGAAAAGACAGAGGACAGTAGCTGAATGCCTTGCTTCTAAGTGTGGGATTGACTGAGTATCACCCTCCAGCAATAAACCAGGCAGGGCCACTGCATGCAGCTGTGGGCTGGAAACAAAATGCTGTTCCCCAGCCCTGAGAAAATTACTCTTGGAGGGGTGGGGGAATAAATAAAATATCCCTGTCTGTTGAGTTGATACATTAAATGGGTGAAGTTTTCTAGCCTGTCCATTTCAACAGAACGTGGTTAGAGAGCGTTTGCACTGCAGGTTCATCAGCAGAGCTGGTGAGTGTGGTCCCTAGCAAGCAAGAGTGGAGCCAGGCAGGGATGAGGGCCAGCCCAAGCCTCCTCAGCCCTTGGGGTATGCTGGTGATCCTGCTTTGGCTGGCTTGCATTGGCTCGCTCAGGTTAATGAGTAACCAGGTGCAAGGTGAAGCTTCAGACATTTTCAGGCACATAGTAGTGGAGCCACCCAAAAAAATGTGCCATGCTCTGCATTTGGTATCTGCCTCCAAATCAAACTGGAGAACTGACATCTGGGAATATGGTTTAGGAGTGATTATGGTGGTGCTGGGTTGAGAGTTGTACTGGATGATCTTGAGGGTGTCTTCCAATCTTGATAATGCCGTGTTCCTCTGACTACATGGTGATCTAGGAAAATCAAACCAAGGCTTTGTGTTGCCTTTGCAGACACCACCTCGCAGCAGCTGTATTTTCCTCTAGGTCTCTTGTGTTCTTTACACAGCTCCAAAGTCTCCATCCTCATTCTGTCTGCACTTATCAAAGCAAGTTTAGGGCCTTCACAGTGTGGCCAAACGGCTCATTTTTATTGTTTAAGCTAATGGATTTTGTAGGCAGTAGGCAAGCTGCTGTTAAAGTGCCTCCAGGCAGCTTGCATGAAATCACCCTAATCATACATAAGAACAGGTTACAAATAACACTGTGTGATTGTATTTCTCTGCACTTTTTCCATCACTTGCCAATGAGTGGCTCAATTAAGTCAGGCTACGATGGCTCTTCTCATTGCTTTCCAGTAATTATCTATTCCTCCTCCTTCCTACAAGAAGCAAGCACTGAATATTCCCCACAGCATTCTACAGTCCTGGGCAATTTATTTGGCTGACTATACAGCAAAATCTTTCAAGGTTCCAAATCCAAATAGAAGTATCAAGATTTATATCGAAGAATTGAAATATTCTGGCTTTAATAGGATTCTTAGTTAAAGCTGAATTTGACACTGAATTAGAAAGCAAGTCTCCCTGACTAGTGCCTCCCATGTATGGTCTTCAGCATCTGTTGTGAGGAGACACTATAGGAGCTGGGCCTGTTCAGTCTGGAGAAGAGAAGACTGAGAGAGAACCTCATCAGTACACAAAAATACCTCAAATAGGTTTTCAGGAAGACAGTGGCAGACTTTTCAGTGATGCTCTGTGACAGGATAAGAGTAATGGCTATAAACTAAAACACAAGAAGATATACCTCAACACGAGGAGGAACTTCTTTCCATGGAAAGTGGCAGAGCACTGCAACAGTCTGCCCAGGGAGGTCGTGGGTTCTCTCTCTCTGGAGGCATTCCAAATCCACCTGGACACATTCCTGTGTCACCTGCTCAAGGTGGCCCTCCCTGGGCAGGGAGGTTGGACTGGATGATGTCCAGAGGTCCCTTCCAGCCCTGACAATTCTGTGGTTCTGTGTTTGTAACCAAGTTTCTCTAAGGAAGATCACTGGAGAAAAGCATCCACAGCAGTTTCAGATAGGATACCACCTAGGTCAAAGGGTGATTGGTGTCTTGGGGTGATTTTATGATGATACTTTTATTCCCTAATCATCTGCTTTGTGCCCAGAAATGCCTGTGGTATGTTTAAGATGAACCAGGGGCGAGGCTGGAGCCTGGGAACGCCGGGTGTGGGCTCTGTTCAATCCCTCTCTCTCCTTTGTGCTCCGGAGAGCCTGGACTGGGGACGCTGCATTGTCACTTTGGTTGGATTGGGGTTTTTGCTTGCTTAAAGCAAGAAGTGTTTTCCCTTCCCTTCCCCTAGCGTGGAGACTGTACTGGGAATCCTCCTGGCAGGTTTTTGGTTTTTTTGTTCCCTTGAACGGTTTTTGGCTTGCTTGTTTTTCTTTTTGGCCCATCCAGGGAGACAGTGGCACCGCCCTGAACCTGAGACCTAGGAGGAGCTGAACCAACATCAGAAGGGACATTGAAATCCACCAACTTTGGCTGCTGTGAGGAGGATACCCACACAAGAAATTCAACAGGTTTCCCATCTGCTGTGCTCTGGACTGCTGTGTGAGCTCATCTTCCCCTTCCCGGAGACAAAAGGGACCAGTGGCCGTTTTGTTTTCCAGGCCACACGGTCAGCCTATGTATTTTTCTTCCCCGGGCATTTCTTGAGGTTTTGTTTTGTTTTGTTTTGTTTTTTTATGCTGTGGGGGGTGTGTGTGGATGGGTGGAGACTAAGTTATGGGAGTTCATATCTAGCATTTATTAAATCCTTTTCTATGTGTTGCAGGCACATGACCCCCACACCCCCACCCCTTTTTTTTTTGGTTAATAAACTTTTTTTTTTTTTTTTCTTTTACTTTTACCTGCTGGTATCAATTTCTCTCATTGGCAGAAGAAAAGGGAGGGAGTTATTGAAGCTCTTTTCTCATTATAGGAAACAGTCATTCCAGGGCCTTTTCTTTTGAAATTTGTCTCTAAACCATGAAGATTGGTCTTTTAAAAGACTGCTAATTAATAAATAAATGAAAGAGAGAGAGAGACGTAGGAAGAAAACTAGCTGGCACAGGGCAGACACACCTCAGCAGGGGCTGACCACCACCTGCAGGAAGCAGATACTTGAAATAGCTGTGACATTGCTGCTGGTCCAAAATAAGTTGTGGTAATTATGGTTGAGTCCCACACCAAGTCCATGGAACTGTGCCTAAGCACTACTTAAGGCTATAGCTCTGGCGTGTGTTTCAAGTGCAGGATCTTTTTTCCATTTAATTAGGATGAGAGGGCTTGGAAGAAACAGGCAAAATCCTATTTGCCCCATAAGTTGCTTCTCTAAGAAGGGTTTATGGAGAAAGGTCTGCATTCCTCCAGCTACTGCCCAGAGATGAGAGCAAACTCAAGCAAGTGGTCCCTGCCTGGAAGGCAACTGAGCTCTGGAGTCTTAATTTGACTTTTAGAGTCCCTTGAGAAGGAAATAAACAAACTTGTGATAAATATATTACAGTGTTGGCTTTCTCAACTGTTAGAGTGAATACTATGTGTTTTATAATGTTAACTTTTGTTAAGAGTAGTTTTGCTAAACTTTAGAGTTCTTTTAATGTGAATGTTGTATTGTAATACCAGTGTTGGTGAAGAGTTGTAATGTTAACATTTAACCAATGAAGGAATCAAAACCTGTTGAATGTATTGAAAAGTAACAAATGACCACAACCAAGACCCCTGCACATGCTCCAAAAAGGCAGGATGGAGGAGGAACTGTGTTCAAATGTTTGAATATGTATGACCATTTATGAACATATAAGGGGTGTTGCTGTGTTCACTGGTGTGCCTCTGGCTTCTGCTCAGCATCCAGTGCTGTTCCTTTTGCTTTACTGACTTTGTTCCCTATTGTCCCTTATTAAATTTTCTTTAAATTTTAACAGAGCAGTGGGCTTTGTTTCTCACAAATGGATGCTTGTCCAGGATGGATGCCTCATCTCCATGGCCCTAGGAGATTTTGAGTGAGAGGCACGCCCTGCCGATTTCGGCAGCTCCATCAGCTTCTTCTGGCATCATTGGTGATTGCAGGCTGACACCCTGTGGACAAGAGGGGCCTCATAAAGCAAAAGAAAGGGGGAAGGATAAAAGCTCCCTAAAAAACCGCAGTAACTGGCCCACAATTCTCATGCACAAAGACCTGGACAGGAAAAGGGACTGTAAGTACGGAGACAGAAGAGGGGGCAATTTCCTAAGCAGTCCACTAGGAAATAGGGCACGAGAGTAAGGGTCCCCAGTTTCAAAAAGGTTGCCAGATTGAGGGTTGGGGTCCACGAGGGCTAGGAAAATTCCTCCAGACAGAATGTGTAGAATTGAAGGCTAGGAAAATTCCTACAGACAGGAAGTGTGAATTTGAAGGTTAGGAAAATATCCTAAGGATCCTATATCCAAGAGCATCTGGGGTTGGCCAATAACATTTGAGATTTTGATCATATGCCCCAAATCAGAGCATTTTTTAATTTGATAAGTAATACCCGTGGGTGAAGGTTAATAAGTGATATGAAAATAAAGGCACCTTATTGTGATGTTGTTATTTATGGGGAATGAAACAGAGAGTCCAATGGAACTGATAAAGGAGCCTGGTATCTTACTCCTGATCGAGCAGAAACCGTGGGAGAGACAGACACAGATAAAAGGCTCCCTGGGGTAGAAGTGACCAAGAAACATGTTGTGAAACGTTGTAATGATTACCAGGTAACTGATGTCATAAAGAATGTATAACCAATGAGGAATTTTTACCAAAAATAGAACCCTATATAAGTGCCATACAAGAAAAACCCTGTATAAACGCCTTGTAAGCTCAATAAATTGGGTTTCTGATCAGAACTCAGAATGTCTCCATCTCTCAGTCACCGAGAGTTATTCTGTTATTATAGTGGAGTGAGTGGGGGAGAGTGAGACGTGTCGTGGACACAGGGCGAGTGCGGGATGGGTGCGGGGCTCTGTCTGCGTTCTGTGGCCCGGCGATGGCAGAGGCCAGAAAGGGGCAGAGCGAGTGACTGTGAGTGAATGAGTGCAGGTTATGTCAATTTTTGGTTTGGAGTTCAGCCTTGTTGTCTGAAAGGAGGTGGGTTGTGATGCTCATGTGGGAATTCCAGGCACAGAAAATTCTCAAAACCCCATGCATGCAGGCCCAAATACAGCAGAGTTCAACCTGAGACCTTGGAAAAGGCTTCCAAATTTAGAGACTATTAAGTAAGAATGTGGGTTTGTAGTTTAAGCAGAGACATATTAACCTAGGTAGTGGAGAGTTTTAAGGTTTTAAAGTTAAGATACAGAAGTAGTTATAAAGGTAATAAGAAGTTTTAAGGTGTAGTTCTGTAGGATTGTGTGTCACTATATGACTGGATTTAAAAAGTCTGCATTGCAGCAGGACGTATGATATGGTTTAATTAGCCACTGGTGTGGCAGTAGTTTATTGGCTAATAAACCTTTAAAACCCCTTGCAATCTGTAGTCTTGTGACCACTGATGACCACTGACAATCACTGACCACAAACTCCTAGCGTATACAGTGAAGATGTTCTCACCCTTCATGAGACTGAGGCAATAAATCACATTTAAGACATCTCCCAGTGGTCCCATCTCTCTTAATATCCCAACACCTGGAGAGGAAAGATTTTCTGTGCTTAGTGTGGGAAAAACTGTGAGGAGTGGGTGGTGTCCAAGCTGCCGGGGGAGTGAACTACAGCAAAAGAATAGAGATCAGCGACGAGCAGGTCAGGTGCAAGGAAGACGGGCCAAGGAACAAGCAAGTCAGGTTCGAGGAAGAAGGGGAGCAAAAAGCTGCCAGCAGATATACCCCAGGACAGTCCCCTAGGAATTAAGTTAGCTAACTGGGATAGTAATCCATGTACAAAAGGAAAAGATAAAATGATTCGGCATTGCATGATAGAGTGGATGAAAAAGGAAGCAAGATTCGATCATGTCTATTGGCCTAGGTACGGGCCTTTCGAGCGTTTGATTTGTCAAGCTTTAAACGTATTTGTAAATGCAAAAGAACCTCTCGATCCTGACCAAAGTGAACATGCCTCCTGCTGGACAGGAGAAATTTGGCCCCAGGGGGTGAACATTTTTAAGGTATCAGAAGCCTCAGAGACAGAGCGAGCAGAAGAAAAGGAGGTGGGAACCGCTAGAGGCATTACCGCCTCCATACCCTCCCGCTGCTCCAGCCCCTGCTGCTCAAGTGGCCCCTGCTGCTTTGCTGGCCCCCCCTCCCACCAGTGGGGGACCGTACCAAAACACTAGGGGAAATTCAGTGAAAACTCCAGGGCCACTCAGTAAGTCTTTCCCTGCCACCATCCCACAGCAAGGGAAAAAGGTCTTTCCTAAGGTCAAGATGATTGAGGAAGAGAAAGGCTGGTCTGATTTGAAAAGAGATCAAGAGGTTGGCTTATTCCCTTTAAGGGAAGTGTATATGGGAGGGGCTCAAGGGGGGTAGGATTGTAAATGCTCTTTTGACTTTTTTGGAAGTCAGAAATTTTAAAAAGAAAATTGAGGAATAAAGGAAGTTATTAGAAAATCCCATAGGTTTAGCTGAACAATTAGACCAATTTTTAGGTCCCAATATTTTTACTTGGGAAGAAATGCAGTCAATAATGGGCATTATATTTTCCCGAGAGGAGAGGCAGATTATTAGGCCTGCTGGAATGAGAATTTGGCAAAGACAAAACCAACAGGGCCCACCAGGGGACCAGAAAAGGCCAATAGCATCTCCTAATTGGAATCACAATGATGCAGCAGGATGAGGAAATGTGAATGATTACCGTAATCTGATAATCAGAGGGATAAAAGAGGCAGCACCCCAAGGGCAAAATGTTAGCAAAGCTTTTGATGGGCAGCAAGGAAAGGAAGAAACTCCGTCTGAATGGCTAGAGAGACCCTGGAAAAACATGCGACAGTACTCCAGGATAGACCCTGATAGTATAGCAGGACAAGCCCTATTAAAGGTTCACTTTGTCACCCGTGCCTGGCCAGATATTAGGAAGAAGTTAGAAAAGATTGAGGAATGGCAACATAAGGGGTGAAATGAATTATTAAGATAAGCCCAAAAATTTTATGTGCAGAGGGGTGAAGAAAAAGCCAAGGTAAAAGCGAAAATTATGGTAGCCACCATGCGAGAAAGTAACCACTTGAGCAATCCACAACCCCCAGGTACTATTGCCAGATATTCGAATTCCAGAGATAAGGAAAGGGGAGGAAACAGGGCCCCTGTATGATCAAGGTCTCAGGAGCAAACTAGAAATGTCTGTTTTCATTGTGAAAAAGAGGGACACTATAAGAGAGATTTCCCTCATCGCAAGAAAGACCTGGAAGTACTCAAAGAGGTACACTCAGAAGAATTAGCAGACTAGGGATGCCAGGGGCTCTATTTCCTGGAGGATAAATACCATCTAGAGCCCTTGACAGCTTTAGAAGTAGGCCCCCAGGGAGGGGCACTAGAATTTATAGTTGATACTGGGGCAGAGAGAACTTGTGAAGTTACTATTCCAAAGGGGTGTAAAATAATCAATGACACTACAAAAGTAATGGAAGATAAAGGAGAAGGGTTTAAGGTTCCTGTAATCAAAAATGTCGTAATTGAAGGGGAAACTAAAATAGGGATGGAAGTCTCCCTAGTTCCTGGAGCAGGTTGCAATTTATTGAGGAGAGACTTGCAGGTACAATTAGGAATAGGGGTTATACCTGAAGAAGGGAAAATGGTAGCCAAAGTGCTAAAACTCCACCAAGAAGATGAGAAAAGGATTAACAAGGACGTTTGGGCCAGAGAAGGAAATAGGGGAGGATTGGATATTGACCCCATAAAGGTAACAATTGAGAAAGAGGAATGTCCCATTCGTGTGCATCAGTGCCCTGTATCGTTAGAAGGAAGAGAAGGCTTAAAGCCAGTAATAGAAGAATTGGTAAGGGATGGGACATTGGAACCTTGCATGTCTCCTCATAATACCCCTATTCTCCCAATAAAGAATCTGGATGGGACTTACAGATTAGTTCAAGATTTAAGGTAAGTTTAAAGAACCCCAAACCCAGTGGTACCTAATCCCTATACCGTCTTAAATAAAGTCCCGCCTCAACATCAGTAGTTTGGTGTTGTGGGTCTTAGAGAAGCATCTTGGGCTTGTCCATTAGCAGAAGATAGTCAAAATATTTTTGCTTTTGAATAGGAGGATCCAAGTACTGGGCGGAAACAGCAATTAAGATGGACAGAACTGCCACAAGGGTTTACTGAATCTCTGAATCTATCTGGGCAAGCTTTAGAGGAAATATTACAGACCTTCCCCGTTTGTCCTGGAGGAGAGATTACCCAATACGTTGATGACCTTTTATTATCAGGAGAAACTGAGGCTGAAGTAAGGAAGGTCACTATAAAACTTTTGAATTTTCTTGGGGAAAGAAGATTGAGGGTATCAAAAGTAAAACTGCAATTTGTGGAGTTAGAGGTGAACTATCTTGGTCACTTAATCAGCAAAGGCAGCCGAAAACTAAATCCTGAAAGTATCACTGGGATTTTATTTCTTTCTCCTCCTTCTTCAAAGAAGGAAGTTAGAAAACTGCTTGGATTATTGGGGTATTGTAGGCTGTGGATTAAAGGATATACTCAGGCAGTGAAGTTCTTATATGAAAAACTGACAGAGGAAGACAAGATAAAGTGGACTAGAGAAGATGGCAACAAATTAGTGGAATTAAAGTTTAAAGCAGCTCGGTACCAGCTCTGAGTTTACCCTCATTAGTAAAGCCCTTTTATCTGTATGTGAATGTGGAAGATGGAGTAGCTCATGGAGTTTAAATCCAAGGATGGGGAGGGGTAAAGAGGCTGGTAGCCTATTTATCTAAATTGCAAGATCCAGTGAGCCATGGCTGGCCAATATGTATTCAAGCCATAGCAGCTACTGCCATCCTAGTAGAGGAGAGCCCTAAACTTACTTTTGGAAGTAAGCCAATTGTGTACACACCTCATGCACTCCAAAATGTACTAAATCAAAAAGCTGAAAAATGGTTAACAGATTCCAGGATGTTAAAATATGAAGCAATTTTGATAAACAGCGATGATTTGACATTGGAAGTAGACAACAGTTTAAACTCAGCTCAATTTTTATATGGAGAACCAAAGAGTGACCTAACACATAATTGTTTAGAAGTTATACAGTACCAAACTAAAGTTCGAGAAGAACTAACAGAACAGGCCCTCCTGGAAGGGAAAAATATATGTTAATGGTTCATCTGGATGCTTACAGGGAAAAAGGATGTCAGGATATGCTTTAGTCAGTGGGAAAAAAAATGCAAACCATTGAAAAAGGGATATTACCTTCAAACTGGTCTGCTCAATCTTGTGAATTATATGCTCTAAAGAGAGCATTAGAATATTTAGCACATAAGAAAGGAACCATGTACATTGATTTGAAATATGCCTTTGGGGTAGTGAACACTTTTGGAAAAATTTGGGAAGAAAGGGTGTTACTAAATTAAAAAGAAGAGGGCTGATTCATGAGGCACTCATCCTAGAAGTTTTAGGAGCATTAAAATTGCCCAAAGAAATAGCTGTAGTACGTGTTAGAGGACACCAAAAGAGAATGAACCCAGAAGTAAGAGGGAATAATTTGGCAGACCAAGAGGCTAGAGATGCAGCTGAAAATGGGAGAAAGAGACTTATGTTGATTTTGACTGCAAGCAAGGAAGAATTGGAAATTCCAAAATTTAATGAAACAGAAGAAAAAGAGTTAAGTAAGATAGGGGGAGAGCGAGATCAATCTGGAAAATGGAAACTCCCTGATGGGAGGCAATTACTTAATAAGCCCCTTATTAGGAAAATATTAGAAGACAGACATCAGAAGACTCATTGGGGTACTCAAGCATTGTGTGATCACTTTTTAAGAAATTATGGGTGCATTGGGATCTTTGGATTAGCAAAGAAAGTAACTGAGAGATGTAAAACTTGCCAAAAGGTAAAAAAGTTATGAGAAATACAACACCAAGAGGTGAATTAGCTATGCGACCATTTCAAAGCATCCAAGTGGACTTTACTGAACTTCCCCAAGTGCAGAGATGGAAGTTTTTATTGGTAATAATAAACTATTTAACTCACTGGGTGGAGGCTGTCCCAGCTGTTAGAGCTACAGCTAATGTGGTATGTAAAACCCTTTTGGAACAAATTATTCCCAAGTATGGAATGGTTAACAAGATAGACTCAGATAGAGGAATACACTTTACAGAGTCTTACAACAAATAACTCAAGGCCAGAGAACAGAATGAGAATTACAAACCCCATGGCACCCACAGAGTTCAGGTCGGGTAGAGAGAAAGAAAGACACTTTAAAAAGGACTCTAAGTAAATTGATGATTGAAACTCAGATGTCAAGAGTAAAGTGTTTGCCTCTGGCACTACTGAGGGTCCAGATCAGATCAGACCTAGGCGTGTCACCCTATGAAATGGTGTTTGGATTGCCCTTTTTGACCACCCGACACGAAACCGCTTCGTATGAAGAAGGGGAAGGGAGTGTTAGAAAATTTGTCACCACAATTGCACAAACTC
>WAAE01013487.1:0-25032 GCA_013400495.1 Nicator chloris
GGGTTTCCTGTGCGTCCCTTTCCACTGCGGATATCTGAAACTAAATTTGAAATATCCCATTGGAACTTCAGGAGCAATCCAGTTGTTCCTGCTCACGTTTCACAGTTTTCCATCGGTATGTAACCTAGCAAAACAATTGGCACCTCCATCCCTGAGACTGTTTGTCCGGCAGATGTACCAAGCAGTGAAAGAGGCCCAGCATTAGCAAGAGAAATTGCAGCCATCTGTAAAGACTGCCAAATTATTCAAATACATAAAATACTTAAAAGGTGGTAGCAAACATGAGATTATCTCAGAAGTTCAAAGCCAAGCCAGCGCTTTGTAACTTGGAACCATCCAGTTCTAGTTCATTTCAGTCAAGAGGATAAGCACAGAAACTAGACATGGATTTGTTAATAATTAACAAAGTATGTAAGTCTGCCAAGAGCTGACAGATCCAGTATTGCCTGCTGACTTAAAGACAAGTTTTATTTCAACTGCTTCTATTCCCTGCTGGTTCTTGACATCACTTTCAGCAAATGAAATTATTTATACCTAAACTTTTGTAAAAGTCTTGTCTGATCCTGAGCATCCATTTTATGTTTTGCAGGTTCTGTTTTTCAGAAAAGCTGACTGATCAGCTGGACCCCGTATGTTCAGAATGGGATCACAGCATCTTGTGACAGATTCTCAAAGGAAGACACTTTAAAACCTAGGCATATTGGTACACCTGGGCTTCTTCATAATAACTCTTTTCACCTATGGTATAAGGATAATACTTAGATTGAAAGAATGGTGTGAGATCTAATTAGCCAATGTATAGTGAATGCTTTCACCTTACCCAATTGGAAGTGATAAATAACACTTTCATATTAGTAAGTTTTTTGTTAAGACATTTAAATGCAAAATATTTTCAGAACCAGTGACAAAAATATACTCTTTGAAGTTTATCCCTTTAATTAATTAATTTTGGTATCATGTTAATAGCAGTAAAAAAGCAATAGAGAATACCATCCAATTTCTGTAATTGTGGTGTAACATGATGTCAGTATCATCAGCAGTATTTTCACTGCTGTTAAGTGTATCTAGAGCTAAATATTTCTTGCAGACCTTGCAGGCTTTATTTGGAAGGTCATAAAACCTATACTAAGAGATATACAGGTGTACTTACAAATATATCTCCGGTCTATCACTTCCTCATGAAGTGAGGACACTGAAGTTTTTCCTGTCTGTAAAAATCCAGTTTACTTCTAAGTAAAGAAATATTCAATCCTACTAGACTAATCTTTTATGTTTGATAAATTATTTAGACAAGTTCCTCTTAGAAGTTGAAAAATTAAACAGCAAAAAGGTCTTACTTGTAAAATCATGGAGCTGCGGTACTGAATCCAAAATTATACCAACCAAAGGGAGGTAAAGAGCTGCAATTTTAATCTTCACCTCCTTTTTGGAGCAACGTGGGTCTAGGTCATGGGAACTCAGCAGGCTAAGGACAGCACTGACAGCTTTTCTTTGCACCTTGCTAATCCTGTTAACACAGAAACCACCCATGAGTTCCATTCATGGATCGTGCACAAATCATTTATAAATCAAAGATTTAATGAATAGAAAGGAGGTGGAGGAAACAAATAATAAACACCAATATGCACTTGATAATCCCTTTCATTTCGAGTAAAGATTCATGTTCCCTGCAAACCATAGGTATCTTAAATCTCCAAGCTACTTTACCACAATCAAAAAGTGCCCAAGTCTTTCAAACTTCGCATAAAAATTCACTGTGGTAAAGAGAGATGCTTAAGGAAAAAATCAAACTCTGGCCAAAGTTTAGCTAAATGGTTAAGTTCAGACAAAGACAGAGGTATTTCAGAGGGAAGAGCAACCCAAATTTTGTGTTCTCTATTTGTGTATTCAGCCAACACTACCACCACAAATAGTATATTCTTATTCATTGGGAGGAACATACTGCAGATAAAACCGACTGGGTCATTACTATGTTACAGAGTGACTCACTGAAAAGAGCTGGGGAAGCAGGACTGTCCTGGAGTCAAACTATGGCCTTGCCAAGAGTAAGTGTGTGACCTGATCCCATTTTAAAATCTGCAAATTAGGATACGCACCCCTCGCTGTCTGCATCCAGTGCTGCTGCCAATTCAGTGAAAAGTAAGCCAGTCAGAAAGTGCTGCTGACGGTATTCAGCTGAGAGGTCAAACATGCCAGTGATTTTCTGGTCCTGGAAACTAGAGCAGGAGCTGGAGTTCTGTAGAAATATATCCGAAGTGTTAAAGAATGATCACCAAAACCAATGTTTTAAAGAGATCACAGTCACAATCAGTGTAGGTAACAGAAAATCTCTACCACGGGAAAACCACAGATTTTGAAAGGAGTTTAGACATTTTGGAGGAAGACATCTGTGTGTGAAATTAAAAGCATCTGATTTCAAATGAGTTGCTTGCTAGGATGCAATCTCATCCTTTCCATTCTGTCCAAGCAACTCATTTTACACTTTTTGGGATATAAAATTCCTACCCTGTTTTAGGGCAGTTTGGACAGGGCACGAAGTCAGAATTTTGTCCATTCTCGTTCTTATTGTCGCAGAGCAGATATTAGCTATCAGAGAGCAAAAAAGTGCCTCTACATTAAGAGGGACTTTGGTGTCAGAAGCTGTTCACTGTGCATTCTTCAGCATCCATGATGTCTAGTATGGAAGTAAGGTCAGGAAAGTCATGTGAACAGTGTTTCCTTTTACCCTGGAAAGCCTTGGCTGAGCTTGCTGGCAGCTGGCATAATTTAGGCCAGCCTTCAAACTACTCTAACTTATGGCTGTGACTGATAAAGAGCCAGCCTAGGAATGGAAAGTTGCTACTATGTATGTGCTGTGAACTTCCTAGCTTCTCCAATCCTGTGTTCCACAGGTCACCTGGAATGTTTTTGTCCCTTGCTTAGGTGAGCATCAGACTCTACTGCCCACTGCATCTACTGGGTTTTATGAGTCCAAATTTTGCTTTTAATCTATATTCCTCAGCATTCCTTCCAATATTTCTGTCAGTCACCTGGGAATAGTCCCAGAGCCCAAACACACAGTGGCAGCTATCTTCTAGTATATTGGGGGAAATGAACCCCATGTGTCTTAGCAGTTCCATGTTTTGGATCCATATACTTAGGCCCACTCCCATTCAACCTCAAACAAACAGGCATTGGCTGTACTATGTCTGTGTGAAATAATGTCAAAGTGTAGAGCACCCAGTTAAGTGAACTTGGCTTCTCTCAAAAAATTTCGAAAGATTTATTCACAAGACTATATTTCTACTGCAAGTCTAACTCAAGCTGGGCAGCACTCCTGCAGACAGATCAAAATTACTGCAATGGTGGTCAGCTAGTGCATTAAATCATGCAAAGGCCACAAAAGCCTTATTGATTTGCACAGGTAGCACATTGTAGGTTACTCCTAAAGGAGAAAAGAGCTGATGATGTTGCATGAAGGAAAGATTAATTAAACTGCTGTCAGCCAAACTCTGACTTGCTAGAACTAGTTATAAGAGCTATGTTGGTATTTTTTATCCCCGTAAGCAAAAGAGTCATATTTCTAACTCTCTGGCATCCAGGATTAGTATTAACAATTAGTATTGTGACATCTGACTCTAAGACTTCGATGCTTTGCTTTTAGGATCAGGAAAAACTTCAAGAAAATATTATTTACCATTACAAATCTGTGACAATCCTTATTAAGGTATGAGATGTAGCACATCTTAACATCCAACCAATTCTTTGGCAATGACACTTAAAAAAGAAACCATGAATTTTAACTGCTTCATTACTCAGATTGTTTTTGTACCTCCCATAAATTTTAGTTTCAATTCCATCCCCTTGCCTCCAAGCATTGTGGCAATTACGGAGCATTGCACTGAAATGCTTCAACCCAGTCCTGACCTCTGCAAGACCACTGGTGGAAAACAGATGTGAGCAGCCTTCAATAGGGGGTTTGCCCCATTGTAGAACAGCAAGAAACCATCTCCGTAAGATGTAGAGAAGAAGAGCACAAGACTGGCAGAACAGTGTGTGGTGTGCCAATCAACAATTTTTTTTGATGTGTTTATGAACTCTGTGGTCAGGAAGATCATAGGAGGTCCTGACATTAAGGAAGTCTAGAGCTGTGTCAGTATCAGACCAAGTCTGGAAAATATCCAGAGAAATGAGATATAATGAAGATTGTATGGTCTGCTCAGGATACCTGAATGTTTCCACAGAAAAAGTCATAAAG
Source organism: Nicator chloris (assembly GCA_013400495.1). NCBI lineage: Eukaryota > Metazoa > Chordata > Aves > Passeriformes > Pycnonotidae > Nicator > Nicator chloris. The sequence continues at coordinate 4,238 of WAAE01013487.1, forward strand.
TTCAAATAAAAAGGAGAACACTGTTCAATAAACCACAGAGAAATCATGGACAGAGATATAGCATGATCTGTACTATGGTGGTGGGAAGAAATCCAGAAGAAAGAACACTGCTACTGGAAAAAGATAGCATAATAATCCTATTTTAAGCAACATGAAGGCTCAACAAAAATTCACTATTCCAGCATATTGATAATTGCAGTGTATTAGTCAGTAACTTAGTGGTACCATCTACTTCCACTTGGGAAGTAAGATGTTCCATTAGAAGGCAAACACACAAAAGTGTGCACTGCTGCATGCCATAATTCTCCAAAACAGATACTGAAATACATATGCATAGTTGTGTGTAGATGAGATGAGGGTGTGCCTGTGAACTGGCCTTCAGAGCTGTGTTCCTTTTAGACCTTGTGTGTCTACCTCAATAGTCATTTTCTGTGTGCACGTTTCCAGGGGAGCATGCGCCTGTGTCACGTTCAACTTTAACTCCTGTAGATGCAGTTTTGCATGTACAGTTTTTCCTGCAGCCTTTCTTCTTATGTCCCTTTTTCTCAAGTAGTAAGTTTTTTCTCCCTGATGCAACAGTGGCTGATACTAACTTAAGTATTTGAATACAGAGCAATTGAAGTATTTTTCTATGTGGGCTTCATGTGACGTTCATGCAATACCTAACTAATGGACAACCACCTGGGAGGACAAGGAGGGAGAGGGAGATGCTGGAGCAGATGCAGATGTCATGAAGAAGAGGTTCAGATTGAGGTAATGCTCATGGCTGCAGAGAATCCTCAGGAACTCAAGTCTCATGGAAATCAGGGTGGAGAGTGAATTCAGCTTGTTTGAAAGCTAGGAAAAACAAAGAAAGAAGTGTCAAGTGATGGGCTAGTATTATTTAAATTACCATGTGGTGAAATATCCTGCTCCCTGAAAAGGACACAGACACATAGCCCTGTGTGCATTAAAATGCTCACTGTACTTAACCAGTTTCCATACATTAGCTGCTCTTTGTTTGACAGTGTTGGTGTGTCTCTCCCTGCTCCCCAGCTGACTTACCAACTTCTCAAGAGAAAAAATAGTTTCTTTCTTCTTTTCTCCCAAAACAAAAATGTACAATATTTTAATCTTTTGCATAAGACAAAAATGAAAAACAAACTGAACTTTTCGGACTCTGTGGCAAACTCATAAAACGTCCTGCTAAGCACACTGGACATCAGTGATCTCATCATTTCCCTTCTTATCAATGACATCAGTGAAGGAGTTTGTGGAGGTATCTGACAGACCTGCACACATACAGGTCACGAAACAGATGGAAGGTGCTCCCCATCAAATACAACAAATAATTTCATAACAACATCAGGCATCACCATTTATTTTTAATTTTCAGAGACTTGTAAAGCAAGAAGACAGATGTATTATTTTGACTGACTCCCTGAAATCTAAATACTGTCCTCACAGCATTCAGCAGGAAGAGTCAGAAAGTTGATCTGTATTATCTGCTAAAGGAAGTAAAAAAGTAAGGGAAGAAAAGTGGTTCCATGGATGTTTTGCAGCAGTGCAAGCTATGGCATTTCTATAAGAGTCTTTTCCTCCACTCAATTTTTTTCCTGCAGATCACAAATCAAAAGAGTTTTTAAAATCATTGCATATGCAATAGGAAATAGGAAATTTACCTGGACCTTTAACACAACTCAAAGGATCTTGATGGATAAACTAATCAAACAGAACAAAACACATAAGCCAAATGCAATCCCAATCATGCATGGTGCCTACCTGATTACAGTAATGTTTGATGAGATTAAACACAAATCCTCGATCCATTAAAGAAAGAAGATCATACAAGAAAAATGCCAGGCTGATATTAATTTTTTCTGCTTGTTCACTTTCCTTAAAAAAAGAAAAAAAGACCAGTTATGATGTACAAAACTTACATAAAGGTGGAAGGCTTTTTAGAATCATTAAAAACAGTGCAGGGGTCAGCTCCGAGAACTATCTCAGGGAAAATACAGGACAATATTGTTTCAGTTCTCCAGTTCACATGATTTTCTTAAAATTGCACAGAATCACTTCTGTAAATTATTTCAACTGTTTCCCAGAGAAATGTCACAGGATGAATCAACAGTTCATTTGTGCACCCCTTTGGCCTGGCAACAATGAAATGGAATTTGAGACCTGTTCTGAATTGCCTATTGTCTGCATGACTTTTTTTCTTATTGAACATCAGAGTATGCTTGTTTAGGAACTTAAAACACATAAAATATCAAGAAAAACCTGCACTGGCTTTGCTGATGGAATGCCAAGTATTTTGTTTAGAAATTTTAAGTGTAAAACTGATAGTGAGAAAATACTGGTAAGATAAATCTGTGGGGTTCACCATCTAGCAGCTAAGCTCTTGTATGCTTAGAACTGGCCTGATTACCAGAGATACACAGCCTCCAGTAAGACTCACAAAGAACTTCATGTACCTTCTAAAATGAGGCTACAGTTACTTCAAACATACCAATTTAAATAATAAACTCGCAGTAGCCTATGTAGTTCACCAAGAGGAATAGTGAAGACGCCTGAGGGATCTGCACACATTTAGTGCTCAAAACTGACAGAGGAGATGACTGAGAAAAATATTGCCTGTACTGGCACCTCTGACTAGTGAGAACAGGTGTGCAGCACCTCAGGGTGGCTACAATTCACTTTTTCATTTTTCAAGCTTTTTGTTTCTGTTCGGGAATATATATACTCCCTACAATCTGAAATTTGCAAAGGAAAACATTTTTCTATGATGAAGGAAAAGCTAGTTTTCCACTACCTTGTATGATATGGAAGCATATGCCAAACATATCACTGTAAAAATCCAGGGCAATCTGACAGGCTCAACCATGTATTCAAACATCAATTATCACTTCTTGGATTTAAAAATCAGACACACATTGCCTACTACTCTGTACACATAACCAGTGGCCCTAATTCCAAAACACTACAGTGGGATTTTCACACACAATCAGGTTCTATACAGTCATTCTATCAAAATCAGAATTAAATTAACAACCCACAAAACCCTGTATATTTCTTGTGAGGCAGCCATAACTACTGATTTCTTTGCAAAACCCACAATTCTGTTAAAGCATTTTTAATGTAACCAATTTTTACTTCACAATGTATTAAAAAAAAAAGTCACTGACGTCTTAGTTAGAACTGAACAATTCTGTGGAAATTATTTCTCTGCATGTGGCTACCACAGAAGCACACCAACGGACTGAGCTTCAAGGTAAAGCTTCAAGAACAACCTTTTGGTGGACAGTGACAATCCTTTCTGTCATCTTTTGCCCCAGTTTGTCTGGTCTTACCCTTTCTCAGTTTCTGATCCTCAACAGCGCTTGGATTAGGAAACTGAGCTTGTTGAAGAGTGACCTAGTGGACCAGCTCTCCCAACTGCTCTGCACTGCCCTGCTGCAGAGCACCCTCCTGGGCTAGCACAGTGCACTTGGCAGCTCTGGGGCATGAAAACAAGATGGTTACAGCAACTGAATGAACAACAGTCACTCACTGCCTATCTGTGGCCTTAGCTTTTTCTACTGGCCAGTCCAAAGGGGCATCAACGATGTAGACAGACATTAGCAATGTTAAAATATAAATTACAGTTTGTGATCCTTTCAAATCTATAATCTGTTGTATCAGTGCAATTTGTTAAAAGTAGAAAGAATTTCATGGGACTTGGGACTTATTTCTTGCCTTCAATTTTCAAGTGGCCAGTGCCTCTTTAAAGAGATCAAGGATTAGGTCACTTGTCACTGGCTTGTGCAAAACTCACAAGGAGCACTGCCTTCCAATGGCACATCCCACTGCTACAGAGAAGTCAAACGAGGAAATAAACACAATGCAGTAGGATAGAGGGTAATTGCAAAGGGGGATAAAATGAAGAAGTCCTGCTGGGACTGCAGACTGATGTGCCCACTAACATGGCGTAACACATTACTAGAACTGAAAATGGATGTCCAGCCTTTCCTGTCAATAGGAAAGGGAGCTCTCTCTTGCACACTGCAGCCACACAGAGAAGCAGGCTGAGGAACTGAGCTGAACAAACAGTCTGCCAAGAGGGCGCAAGGCTGCCCTTCACACTGCCACAACCCTCGCTTAAGGTCCATGTGAGAATATTGGCCTAATCCCAGCAATTAGATATTGAAATGAGATTAGGTGTAACTCAATGTAACACAAGATGAGTAGCAAGGATCCAAAGTGTTTCTTTCATCCACTTACCTTGGGTGGTTTGACTACAAGTGCAGCAATCTCTGAAGTAATCACGCTAACTATAGTGGTAATATCATCTTTGAAACGATCGGAGAACCGGGTTCTTCGTGGGTTATCTTGCTTCTCCATGTTGTGAACATACTGAGCCATGCTCTTTATCTGCAAAGCAGAAAAAAGAATACTAAACAAATGCCCAAACTGGAGGTAAAATACTGCTTTAAGTTTGTTTGTAAGAGTAAGATTTCCTACTTCTTTTTCCCTGAATTAAATCACTCATTTTCTCAGGGCTGCTGTGATTAATCCTGCATGGCAATGACAACAGAGGGTCTAAAACTCAAATACAGATAAACATTGATTCCTGTTTATATTCATGCAGTTGGCTACTCTCAGTACCTGAAATCAGAATCACCCTCCCTCAACCTTTGCATCTGCAGTTCTGAAATGCTGCTGCTTGCAAATTTTGCCCTTCGTGATGACAGACAGGGAGTAACACTTGTGGAATTCTTATTTCTTGACCTAATGTTGCATTACTTACATGCTGACAGCGGAAATCAGTATACTTTTTCCACTGACATGCATCACCACAGGGCTCTGTATAACTGTGAGTTTATGAAGCTTTGTCACTGCTCCCATGTTAACGAAATAGAAAAGACAGGAACAGATATTCACTGAAAAGGAAGGTCTTCGTTGACGAGTGTCTCTCAGTCTTTTGCAAGCTGTGGACTACTGCTCATGTAGTTCATGTAGAACTCTGCCATTACTGCCATAGTGAGGACGAAGGGTGAATACGAAGAATTCTTTAGTTGTACTCTCATTATTTGAGACCTCTCCTTTACACAGGGCTGAATAACTGACGACGTCACCACCCAGCTGAATCTGTGCCTGGAGCACCTACTACATGCCTCCATTAACTAACCAAAATACCACTGTCGAGTCTTACCAGGAGCTCAAAGAAGAACCAGGCATACTTGAAGACTGATTCTCTCACCATGCCCGTGCTGACCACCATCTGCAATGCCAGTTCCTCATGGAAATGCTACATAATAAACACAGACTGTTGGAAAATAGCTTTTCAATCAACTCATCTTTCATTTCAACATCTTCCCTGTGGGAAAATTCTCAGTATTGGAGGGTGAGCAGCCAGATGAGGATATGTTGGCATCCTTGTAAGATCAGAAGGCAGATTTAACCAAAATGACATCTAAAGAATGCTGTTGGCAAGCAGACTAACCGTATGTAACTGAAGAGGGAAATGCCTTTGGACCATTCTCAGATCATTGTCTATGTGTATGACAGGGAGTAGTCACGTTTCCCACTACTTGGTAAACATTTTTGTTTAGCACATCCATGTTTTTCTGAGAGAAGGCAGAAGTAAGACTGACTCTCTTGTGGAAAAGAAGGACAGAGCAACAGCCACAGCACACTTTGTACAGACATAGGTAGTTGGAGACAATACTTTTCACAGTGAGATCTGAACACAAGACACACAATTCCAACTATCTAAAGTTTTAGGAAATTAAAATCTGGACTACAAAAAGCTTGGTTCTAAAAGCTACAAAAAGGAACAAAGAAAATAATTCTTTACTAAACAAAGAGGAGGCAAATATTTCTGAATGGCGTTTACTGTAACATGTAAAGACATGTATCCAAGTGTAAATAGCAGTGGAAAACGACCGAGGCTCTAAGACCTCAAGAAAGAGAGCAAACAGAGGATCCAGACAGGCTGCTACTTGTCTAAATCTGTCCCAGATAAAGAATCTAAAGACTCTGGAGCAGAAGCAAAAAAGTTTGAATAATGTTTACCCACTGATTCAATATCTCATCACTAATTCCTTGTTTGATAAAACTGGTTGATATCTTGTTCTGTTGCTTCCATCCCCACGTTTGGAAGCGCTAATTGCCAGCACTACCTCATGACGCTCCAGGTTCTGTAAGGAGTTCCCTCATGCATAGCCGTAGCCTACCTTTTTATTGGATGGTCTTGTGCTTGCACAAAGGCCTGACATGTCATTTGTTCCTTCAATATAGTAAGACATCCGACTGGAGCTGTGATCCATAGGCTGGGGGACACAGATGGAAGACATGTGTAATAGTAAATTCATAAGTAACTTAATCTAATTAACAGATAAGAAATCACCCTCAGTGGGGGGTTTGTTTGGGTTTTTTTAAGGTATGCACAGACATTCATCTGAACAGTTATTCTCTTTCCTTCTTCCCATCTCCCTTCCCACTCAAGGCCGAAGACCACCTTCTTCGGTGCAGCAGCAGCAGCAGCAGGGTGCAAATGCCAGCACTGCCATCACGTGCCCAATGGCAGCACTGCAGCTGTACTTAGGAGAACATGATTCACCCTTCAAAAGGTGTAAGTTTATCCCCTGCTCTACGTCAAAAATAATTAGCCCCTTGAAGTCTTCTTTCCATTAAAAGTTATGCCAATTTAGGAAGCAGTGAAACAGCAGTAACCAATTGTAAATTGCTACATTTATCAATGTGATGAAGCTGTAATATCATATATTTTAATTTTGTATTCATTTGGAAAAATGCCTTGAGCTCTGTGGGGGGTTTTTTTGGGTTTGTTTTTTGTTGGGTTTTTGTCGTTGTTTCTTTGTTTGTTGTTGGGTTTTTTTTGTTGTTTTTTTCCCCCCTAGGACAAAGTACATTAGAGTAAAAGTCAAAACATTCAAATCCACGTTATTAAAAATTGCTATGGATGGATATATATGCCCATACGAACAAATCAAATAAATTGGCAAAGCCTGTGTATCTTACTAGTTCTGGTTTAATTAGCTGAAGATCAGTAGCTATTCATTTAAAATGGTGAGGCACATGCTCATTCAATAGAGAAAAGACGTCAAAATATTTCTGGAAATAACCCACTTGAGAAGCAATACTTTAATATATAACACTCAAAGAAAAGCAAGGGGGGATATGGTTCAGCCCTCATCAGATGTACTGCTGTAGAGCTCTACCAAGGCTGCAACTAGCAGCAGGCTTCTTGCACAGGGGAAAAAAATCCTGCTTTTGCCAGAGGCATAGCTTCTCAGTTCCGGCTGAGTGGCGAACTCTAGGTTTTGGTTTCCTCAGACAGTTGTGCACAACCATCAAATGATTCACAAAGCTATTAACGGAGTCTACACGGTTCAACAAGGAGGGGAAATGTTGGAGTACATGCTTCACTGCGCTCCCCAGGGAGACAGAAAAATGCAGATGGAACATTAAAAGTAGAGAAAAATTAAAAGAAAGATTTAAAAAGATTAAAAGGGCAGAAGAAAAATTAAAGAAAAGAAAAATTAGAAGAAAATGCTCTCATTTTGTTCAGAAATCCAGAAACGTGACGAATTGAAGGTACACTTTCTCTGTTAACCTGGGGCAAAGGGCTTGCTTGTGTTTCTGCAGCTTTTTTAATCCATAAAAGCTCTGAGATGGGCTGGAATGCTGTAGATCAGCAGGCACCTGGTGCCAATCAGGGACACAAAATCTTTCCTCTAGGATGTTGTTGACCTTTCTGTCCTGCAAGCCATTGGTGGTATATGTAGCAGTGGGTGAGAATGCAGAGGAAGCTTGTATTTCACTCTCTGGTTGAATGAAGTATTTGGAAAGACCCAGGTGCAAATTATGCACCTGGCATCTGCACAGTAGCTGATAAAAAGCTATGGGGCTGCTGTCATATAATTGACTACTTTTTTTTTTTTTTTTTTTTTTTTTTTTTTTTAATAGGAAACTATTTAACAACAAATAAAAAGGAAGAAAGGTCTGTGACTGCACTGATTCTGCTAGTCGGACCAAATCAGGTCACCAGGTGTGAACATCTGAATATCTGGAATAACAGGACAGTGAGGCGCACAAAAACAGCAAATGCCTCTGTGGAGTGTCTAAGCCACAGACGAGATAGAGTTTTCAACTCTTGTTCTCCATTGGTAAGAAACATCAGAATTTCGCAGTGGGATTTAGCATACATCTATGCCAAATCAGATAAACAGAAAATGTTTCTAGTGATACATACAGTGCATTTACAAGGAGCAAATCCAACCCTCAAAGACAAAATCTAGATTATTAGGTTTTGGGCCACACCATTCTTCAAATATTTGACTTTGTTCTCTTTACCTTGGATGACATGATGCTTTTGACCTCCTCATCAGCAGCAGCTTGTGTAACAGTGATGTCAGGATTGCTGCAGCTTATCACCCGGCTCTGCAGGAGTTTACTTCCAACAGACACTGCAGAAGTGCGTCCAAAGGTGTAATAACGAGATTCTGTCGAAACAGCACTGCCGCCTCCACCTGCCACAGCGAGATGTTTGAATTAAGACTAAAGGACATATATATGAGACAAACATGAGGTTCAAGCCAGTTTTGCTCAGCGGTGTTATAACATCAGCATTTCGAAAGGAATAAGGCTCCTACCAAAAACCCGCTACCAACTGCTTCATTAACAGTTAATTAATCTACACAGGCATTGAATGACAAGTTACAGCTATTACCCCAGTCAACAGCTCACAGGGTGATTGCACAAGCAGTACCAAAAGATCAACAGGGCTAACTAAGTAGCAGCACTATTACAATAGTACTTTCTTCCCATCAGCTCTTTTTAATTTGCTGTAGATTAAGACAATATTCACAGGCCTAAACAGAAAATCTCACCTTCAACACATATGATTTAGTGCCATGTTTGAAGTGTCCAAGGAAGCAGGGAGCACTGCCATCAGGAATTTCGCTAAATGATATCTAGTTTTCAGTTTCATCACTGATCTTATTTTTCCAGGACAAAGAATTCCCAAGTGTTTGTGAGTTCACAGATTTTAGAATATCCCAACATCAGTCTAAATGTCCCTCAAGGAGGATTTAAATTAATATTCAAAAGACAAAGGCCTACGTATCTTTAGCTCCCACAGCACAGCTGCTTGTGGTAAGTCATTTAACATATACAAATTAATCAAATGAATCCTATAGACTTTAGGACAATGATTGCAACAGAATAAGAGAATGGTTGATGTTGGAAGGGCCCACTGAAGGCCATCTAGCCCAAACCCTCTGCTAAAGCAAAGTCACCTTGAATGAGCTGCCTGGGACTACAACCAGGTGGCTTTCTGCTGTCTCCAAGGTGACAGGCTCCAAGGATCACCTGTCTAAATCTTCTTCATAAAATGGTCATACAGCATTTTATCCTCCAATGACATCCTCAATGCAAAGGAGATATTGGAGGAGCTTGGCCCTATACCACTTGGCAGTAGGTTACTTTGCATGGAAAGTAATTTACTGAAGTATAGCTCAGTAAAAAATTGGCATCTTGAGGCCATTTCAACTTATGAAAGAAATTCTTCTAGAAAAAGTTTCAGTTTAGGCAATCTCTCTTGCATTCATCTTCACAAAGCCACAACATTGCTTGTAGCTGTGGAAACCTCTCACCTCAACCCTTCATCTTAAATGAATAACTGAGGGATGGAGATTATGAGGGGCAAGCCCATATTGCTCTTTGCAGCGCTGATACTTCTGGCCTACCTCTGAGAAAAATGGTATATCAGAACAGTGTAGTGCTTAAATGGTATGCAGTCTAGGTCTGAGAAGTTGTGTTTGCTATCTTACAGGTCAGTGTCTTAAGTCTATCTCTCAAAATCGCCATGCTGAATAGCATGTATGAAGAAAAAAAATACTTTTGCAACCCTTGCACCAACAATACCTGGTTTGACCATTTCTCTTTGTGCATCTGGCAGACGAAATACATAGTACACATAAGATGCCAAGAGACAGTTCCTTCCATGCTGATCCTTGCTCAGCTCTTTGCTGTTGTGGAGACTATTCACTATTGCAACCACAGACTCAAAGGCAAACTGCGAGAAATTGGCTGTGAAACAAAGGCAAGAATTAGAGTCAGCACTGAAGGCTCTAACATAAATAAGTGAGGGCATTCTTTGTATTAACAACTAATCTTACAAGGTTCAACTCAGTCCTGAACAAATTCAGAGTTTTAGAGAGCAATTGCTATGCCTGACAAGACCCAAAGTCTACTTAGGCTAAACAATGCTCTTCAGCAGGCCCACTGACCTTCAGCCTAATCACTACTTTCTGTCAATTTGTGCTACATAAAAGCAGTCTGTTAATTAAGTAACTGTCAATTACATTCCTAGCAGCCTTCACACACTTCCTGTAAAATATCTTCTTGCAGAATACTAAGACTCATTACTTTTCAGCAATAGACAAATACAAGCCAGCAGGCTTTAGCACAAATATTGTAGTGGATGACACGTGTTGATTATCTGAATGAAACAGGCAATGAACTACACCACTGTCTGCAAGTATGCCATTCTTCCGGACTTAAGATATGTTACGGGCAACTGGCACCTCAGCAAAACAAAAATCAGACCATAGTATTATATCCCCTGGCTTTGTGCTCACTCAACTCTGTCTAAAGATATTTGGGTAGAGGATATGGTGCAGACAGCAGTGTCAGTTGTAGGATAATGATTTTGCTGGTGTTTTACTTACAAAACAACTCAATTCCAAACAAAGCTGAACCACAACCCACTTTCTGACCTATATTTTCAGATAAGTAAATTACTACAGTTTAATGTACCTCCCAACCAGAGACTATGAGGCTTTATGTAGGGGGAAAGGAGAAACAGTAGCAAGTCAGTTAAGCCTGAATAAATTGTGCAGTGAAACTCTGTCTTGAGCAGCACAACTCTTTCTGAAGCGTGCTACCCTAGACACTAAATCCAAGCCTGAATATTTTACAAACCATTTCCCCCACATTTCTAGCTTGCTTGAAAAGCCTCTTGAAGGCCATGAACCAGTAAATACCTGTCTGGCCAGCTATCACCATAGGCTGTACAGCCAGCTGGAAAAGTTTATCTAGTACCAAATGCAAAAATAAGACAAGAGGTTCAAGGCGTGAAGAATTCAAACAGATAATGCTGAGTTTCAATTCGTGCTCCAGTGAAGCCTCTGTAATCTTCTGATCCATCACTCGAATGGGGAATGTCACTTGGCTTTCCAGAGAATGGCACAAGGTGAAGAACCTCTCCAGGTGGTTGTCCTGCAAATACAGTGCACTCACAGTTAGCGAAGTTGATATATTTCAGGCTACTGCTAGCTGAGAAAAGCCTGATTATACCACCTCATTGGATGAAAGGAAAGATTGTCACCCTTCTGGCTTTCAGTAGCGGCTGCTCTGTGTGATCAACTAGTAAAGCAGCTGTCACAGCGTTTTGTTTGCTTTTCTTCATCCGGTTCAAATTCAGACTGTTATTGCCCTCACTAAACTGATTGCTTCATTTAATGAGAAGACTTCTCCTTCTATCTGATAAAATTCTGTCATATGTCTGTAGTCCCTCTGTACTGAGTTCCAGCTACATACAAGTTATGTGCCATATGAGTATGCCGTATTTGTATTTAAAAACATGCTGCAAAGGGGTGATGGACCTGCTTCAAACACAGAGCCTTCAGCTGTTAGGACATATTTACCAGGATTAACTAGAATGGGATAAGGGGTAAGAGCCACTGAAAAACAGCAGAAACAGAACAAAGCCCATCTGCCTCAAACCAGCAACTCAGTATGATCGGCAAAGATCCAATTTCCTGTGACATTTAAATGATCAGAATAATTGAGGTCTCACCCAGCACTAAGCTTGTGTCCCCAAAGCACATGGCATTGACAAGTGAGCAGCTTAACACATACAGGCAGTGTATAACCTGTCCGTGGAGGCGGGGAGGTGCTGTGTCTTTGGAGATGTGGACACATTCTCTGAACTAGCCTTGAAGAACACAAGATGCAGACTGCAGAAACTGGCACTGTGCCCTGCCAGCACCTTTAATCACAGCCTGAGCAGACCCCTGCTGAGCTGAGAGGACACCAGGCTCCCTTTTGCTCAATGTGACTTGCTGCCAGAGTGCTTATTTGTTCACTTCTACCAATAGATTTAATTTCACCAAAGGATTTCATTTACTAAAATATTCGCCAAAATATTCAGAGGATATCAGGTTATTTCCATAGCTCCTAATTTTTTTTTCTTAAACTGTGTGGGATTAAACACCTCAATTTCACAAACCTGCTAAATCGGCCTGGACATCTGAATTTTCTTTCAAATGAAACTACAGCAGCTGTGTGTTACTTCTGATGCATTACCTGGGTGTGAACAGATGACACAGCTTGAACTTCAACAATGAAAACGCCCTTGTGTCCTTCAACCCACTTAATAGGTGGTGTCTGAGATGGAATTTTCTGTGATGGAAAAAAAATATGGGAATCATCTTCGTTTTAATGCTAAAACAGAAAGTCTCTTTACATGAGGGTCTATAGGGTATTCCCACTGTTCACTTCATTTTAGACACCCAAATTCAGTGCCACAGAGAGGATGACAGCTAAGCATCTCCTTGTTCTCATAGACATTTGGACAGAAGTTGATGCACTGAACAGGGAAATTTAGAGAATTTCAGCTGGATGTCTAGCACAGACCACGTAAATATACATCTTTTGATGGGATACTGTTAAGGCTAAAATTTCCTGGTCAAAGCATTGCCAAAGGCATTCCATAGTGATGCGGTGCAGTTTAAACCCTCTGGACAAGTTTCCTACATGCCATGTTTACTGAGAGGGCACAGTTTTCTGCTCCAGTAACACCACCTGATTTCATTTCTACTCTCCTTCCCACAAAGCCACAGAAAAAACCCCCAAATTATCCCATGGAAGAAATGGAATTATTGCATTGACACTCTCTAAACAAACATACCCCTGATTAGACAACTTACAAAAATTTGCTTGCATAGCTAACTTCTTCAAAAACAGTTTAATGATATAAAATAATAACAACAGTGACAATAATAACAACAACGGCAATAACAACATTTTTCTCCAGACTTTCCCCTTTTAAAGAACAAAAAGGAGGCACTGCCTACCAGCAGAATGCAATGCTAGTTTGTAAAACACTTATGCTGTTCTCCTGCATTAGGAAAATATTATCTTTTAATAATTTTGTTTGTTACCTCAGGAGAATGAATTGAATAGTGTAAAGGCAGTTTATCCAATGCAACAGGAAGACTATAATGTCCAGTTTGAAGACGATCATTTAACAGAATTGGCAGCCACTGAAACAAATTAAGAGAAAACACAGCAATATTCCTAATGATATATGATTAGACCTATTTATTTAATTTGTTAGATACAGTCAACAAAACAACAAATGAGATATTGATACAAGGTTCTCTAACCCATTCAACAGTAATTTCTTTGTATTTTAAATTCAAAGATAGCTGTTAGCTACTGTAGAAAAATGTACAAGACTGCTTTACAAACCATCTCTTCTGAAGAAAACAAATACAGAGCTTCTCATGTGTGACACACATTTTTCTAATAAATCCTATCAGAAGGATTTAGTGGAATGCACATTTTTATTTAAAAATTCATATATCTTGAATACACTGATTCTTGGTATTGAAGAAATCAACAGCTAAAGTTTTGCTGGGATTAAATTGAACATCTTCCTTGTGGCCACTATGCCAGACTGACTTGTCATATCCCTGCATTGATATTTGGAAACATTTACATTTTTATTCAAGTCTGAAAGAGGAATTTGAGTATCACAGGGCAGAAACACTTCGTATTTAGGTGAACAGAAACTTGAAAATTAAGTCCTCATCTACATCAGATCTTGGTCCTGAGCTAATTTATTTCTTAACAATCTCACTGACATTGGTGAGGTTACAACTGTCCATAAAAGAAAGCCCATTTGAAAGGATTCTCAGTACTGTGGTTAAAAAGTCGCAAAAGCCAACAAAGAAACAAACAAGCAAACAACCAAAAATACACTAACAAAACAGCCTCCCAAACTTCACGCCAAGAATACATGGCATGTACTTGTCTGGCTCCACAGCTCAATTGCTGACCACAGGTCTAGGACATTTTCAAATCTGAAGCATCATTATCTTCAATTCTTTCCTTTTATATTAAAATCTCTCCAGTAAAAAAAAAACTGTTTGAAAAAGAAATAGGTCAGAGAGACTATGCTACAACATGTACTTCTTAACCTAAGACATGCTAATCTCAACATGAAGATAAAGAAGGCAAGAGAATTACAGAGCAGCTTTTTGAGTCTTTCTGTTTTTTTAATTTTTATGTGGATAAAAGACAATTTAGAACAGAAATTGAGTGCTATGTAAATCCTAATTGAAAATATTACACGAGCTCTTGCCTCATGTATGAACATGGTAACAGTAATAATTGTAATTACACATATTTTAGGGGTTTTTTTGCAATAAACAGAATTCAATCGAATGAGATTATGTTCTACAAAGCATTGTTGTTGCAAATATTTAGGTGCATATTTCAGTTGAATCAGATGAATTCATTAACCTCAAAGACACTTGACAGTAAAATTATAGGATGAGGATGTAACATATCTCAGGCAGCAGCTAGTTTCTATGAATTCACACTAAGACCTTCCACTGGTTTTGCTGTATCGCCATAACCAGAAAGGGAATAAATGACAAAATTCTTGACAAGCAAAGTCTGTTTGCATGGGATACACAAACACACACACATATACACACCCACACACCCCCACTCTTCTGTATGACATGGAACTTACCGAATACCCTAGGAGGGTTTCAACAGATGCTCCTTGCTTTGGTTGGCAGCTGATGTGATAGAATGTGAACAGTAGATGGTGTTTCTCTGTGAGTTTTGCTGGCAGCTTAATTTTCACTTCTTCATAGAAGTCAGGGGATCTGTTTAAAAAAAATGCCAAACATGTTCCCAGTGTAAGTATAAGACTGAGCAAGAGGCAAATTTGCCAGTTGGCTTTTAGATGCTATGATTATAAAACCAGATAAATCCTGAAAACAGAGGTGAGTTAAACAAAGTATACATATACACACACACATTTTTATGGATTTGAAATATTTTTATGAATTATGAACCTGGAAGTTATGTTTATGAACAATCTACAGCTTTGAATCCGAAGAAAACAGACAGTATCAGCTGGACAGTTTCAGCGTCCAGCTATCTCTAAATTTCAATCTCTGGTTTGGATTCTTGCATAAGTGTTCTGCAAATCCTAAATCCCAAGTTCTCATTCATGAGAATGAGAACGTCCCTTCAGCTTTTTTGGATCTATGAATTCATTGAAGTGAATGATCTTAAGAACTGTGCTGCTTCCTGCTCCTGCTCCTTAATCTTCACAGTAGGAGTATTCTCAACTACTAAAAAGCTTCAAACAAGAAAAGCAATGGTTGCTTATACAACAGTCACTTACGCAAATCAATGTAGCAATCCAAATTAGATATGATAAATTGCACAAAACATAGATGTTTAAAATAGCATTCCTTGATGAGCTATGTAGGGTAACAATTACATAAAGAAATCATGATTAATACTTAAGTCGTATGAATAGTAACAACACTTACTTATTATGATATGTGATAGCTGTGTATATTTCTTGGACAAATTCTGGACCTGAAGATTTCCCAAAAATTACCTACATTAAAAAGAATAGAAAAGTAACTGCAATCAGGACTACAGCATTTATTTGTCATAATTTTGTATAAATTTTAAGACAGTGTCTGAAGACTCCTTCATGTAAAATGACTCCTCAATTTTATCTTAGCTTGTTGGTATAAATGTCTTATTACCAATTACCTTCCCCACACTCCATTCAGAGTAAGACACCAGGAAAATTTCTAGAGTCACTGACTACCTCACATCACATTCTTTAGTCATGAACTAAAAACCTAGGAATCATAGGAAAAAAGTTATGGTAAGCCACTTACATGTTGTCACATTGTCTTTATCTAAGTGCTAAAAAGTTAAATTAAAAGTATTTTTAGAAGTTTTGTTTTTCAGTTGTAGCCTGCTCATTCAGGGTGAGATACATCTCACCTTATCTAAGAGGTCCAAAGTCCCTTTAAAATCAAGCAAGATAAACAGGCATTTCTGGTGCTAGATTTGCTTTCCTAAGACACAGGGCCATGGTAAGGTCTTGAAAGCAAATAATTTAAAGGGAGCCCTGGGAGATGAGCTTAGACAAGAATCTCTGCACTGTGCAAGTCTATATATATATTTATTGAGAGGAAGGTCACTTACAGTGGAAAAGGGAAGACAGACAAACTGTGTCTGTCCTAACCAATTGTCACAACCTACTCGTAACACAGGCAGAGTTCAAGGAAACCAACAATGCAGTGTTATGTAAAAGAGAGTGCTACATTAACATGACACAGCTCTAGCTCTGGAAGAAATGTGGCTTGGAAAACACTGCTGATGCTCTGATTTCAGGTCCACAGGTTATGTGGAGTAAGGCTGTGAAGTGTATACTAAAAATGTAATTCTCCTGAAAATAGGGTAGGAAGGTTTAGGTAAGAGAGAGCAATATGCCTTTGGTTCCACTGGAATCACAAGTGGTTTTTGTTGTGGGTAAGGGGTATTGCCCTGCTTTAGGATGAGAATGAAAGCTTCTCAAGCTCTCTGTGTTAGGCTTCCTAAGGCCCCACTAGAAACTGCGGTGATGGGAAGTAAATAATGATTTCTCTCTTCAGAGGTTTCTCAGGAATGCAAACAAAAACCTGCCAAGAAATCTCAGCATGTATTACCGGCATTGCACAGGATGGGTCTTCACCACACATAAATTGTATCTTGACGGTAATGTTCCTTGCAGAAGCCAGTCGGTTTGCAAAATTCAGCCTCTGAGGGTAAACATAGAGGAGATTTCTGCAAGAAAGATAAGGAAGAATAAAATGGGTAAATGGCAAGCATTCTTGTCTGAAAATTAGCATCTTGCTCATTCCTCTCCCTGTCCTTCAATTGCACCTACATAGTGAAAGATTTGTCAGAACTCAATTTTAGAAGTCCACAGAGAAAAGGTTAATTTCTTGGTGTGACACACAGAACATCCTATGTTTAAGGTTTCACCTACACTAAGCTATGTTCCATTACAAACAATTATCTTTGCTTGATGTAATGAAAAGCAGGAATCTCTTGAGAAAGCAGCTCCTTTCTCAGATGTGAATAATCAGATTTTCGAAGGGGGAAAGAATTACCAAGATGTGCAAGGAAATCAACAACTGAAGTCCATACATTCGTAGCTTATAGCAAAAAAAGACCCATATATTCCTAGGTTATACAACCCAAAAAGCAGTATCAATGAACCTGTGTAAATACAAATAAGAAAAATTGAAAAAATAAGTCTAGAAGCTACATTTTATTAGTAATGAACATGAATAATGCTTTGAAATATAGAATACTTTGCTGTTTACTGGCTTCTGTACATGAACATATCACTAAATATAAAAAACACCTCTGTGTTTTTTGGCAGCATAAGTGGTCTTCTGATGCATAATTCCAATAGAAGAGTCAAAATATTAATAGAAAGATTTTTCTCTGGTGAAGTTTATGGCAAATCCAAGATTTCAGGTAGACCTGGATTATACATAGATTCTGGAATCATGATTATGTCTATTTACTGTCTTGTTTTCCCAGTCTGATATAGGATTCTCACTGTTTGTCCTCTGAGTGTAAGGAATAAGACGAGAGTTGGAGGAAACATGCTGGTTTTCAGTGAGAAACAATGCGAACTACTCATGATTTCTTTTCGCCTGTGGCAGTCAGAAGCTGCACATAGAATAAGCAGCCTTGGAGAATATTGTCAGTAAGTCCGACAGTCCACCTTCCGTTTATTGTATCCCAAGACCTGGAAAACTGTAGTTTATTCTCCTGATTTCTATGTGCAACAACATGACAGTATTGTTCAATTACACAGTCCAAGCTACTCTTTTCAACCAACATGGCACATGGCATACCTTAGTAAAAAATCTAGCTTGTAACTTGCCTTTCCCTTCATTCAGAATGGTACTTCTGTCTGTCACACTGATGCACTCTCTTCCTTACTACTTAAGTGCAAGTTTTGCTTTGCCAAATTCTCTCCCAGACAATGTTCAGGAAAGCTAAGTGAAAGAGCGAAATATATCGGTAACCTCTACTGAATTATACGTGGGGGACTGACATATTAAATGAAGGATATTGTCAATACTACATCTGCCAGAAGTGAAGAAATATGTGTAGGGATGGCTGAATAATACAGTCATTGCTTCATTAATCTGCAGCCTAGGACAAGATGTCACAAATCTATATAATGTACCTGAGCACTGGATTTTACTTTTAGATGTGACTTGAGATGAAAGATATGTAAAAACACAGAGAGCTCTCTGCTGACTACACAACCAAGGAAGCATTATTCCAGAAAGTACGGGACTGAAAAGCTCAAGCTTGTGCCATTTATGCTGAAGCAGTTTTAGGGATCTTGCTTACATGTGTATTAAACCCATCAGCACTGAGGAAGAAGAGAGGTAAATGCTGACTCTGCATAACCTGCAGAGATGAAAGTGATGACTGACGTCTCAAGCAGGAAGGTGAGAAGATGATCAAAAGATGTTCCCTCAGACAGGCATGAATTGTTGACCCATTGCTGACCACTGCCTTAGTGCCACTGCCTGCACTCCATCCATGCACTCCTGAGGGTAAGCAGACAAGGAACATTTTCACTTGGCAGTTAGGAGGGGCATTGGGGCAGCAAATACTGCTGTCTTTTAAATAACAGGACAGCTAGGATGCCCATAAAGGTGTGGTGGGCTCCTGAAGGCATTGCATCTTCCCCAGCATTCTGCACTGAGCAGAACTATTATAGCAACACATCACAGCAAATACTTCTGGTCTGTGTGATGAAATTTCTGTCCTCACTCTCCCTGCAGAAAGTGCATGACTCTACCTCCAGATACAGTCAGATGTGCTTAAACAAAAGAGCTATTCAAGGCACAGCTTGAGTCTAAAAAAGCCATGGCAGAACACCCAATGCCACTGAGAGTACAGTCCCAAAGGCCAGCAGAGCCCTGGGTGAGGCACAGATGCCGACAGCTTCTGTGGGTCAGGGAATGACCCAGAAGAGTGATAAGAGACTATTTCAAAATCAGTTACCTGCTGGAAAAGCTAAGGGTCCCCCTAGCCTGGCACAGGACACCACGTGGAAATTCTCATACAAATTTGCTGACCTTCCTACACTTTCATGAGACTTAGCAGTGATTTAATCACTTCCCATGGGTAAAGCAACACAGACCTATCCTCTGCCAAAATAAAACGTATTCAGAGTTTCAAGTCTGTGCCCATTCATATTTAGTGTTTGTAAGTACTGCTGTGCATAAACGCACATAAAAGAATCCTGGTCTTTGCTAGATTACACCTCGTGTGAGGTGTCAGCAAGTGCATCTCAAACTTTTTATGAATATTATGCATCTTCATTGATGACGGTGATGAGAATTCCATACACAGCAAAACTCAACATATGTGCAAGTAGTCCCTACTGATAGAAACTGGTAATGTTCTGTAGGTTAGGACTGATGGATGAGTTAACATTGACATTTAAAACCTATGGTACTAGAAACAAAAGCTCATGTATCCATTAGTTCTAATTTTCAGTATTTGTTGATTCTTTCACAATTTTGGTGGGGAGTCTTCAGGAAAATTAAAAATTAAAAAGGACATCACAAATGCATAACCAAACATGAAAACCCATTCTAGTCAGCCATTGACTAGGAAAATAGCACAGTGACAGAACTTCAACACATCACATTCAAGAGGATGTGAATGAGTCATATATTCTGTATGTTAGGATGGATAATTTGGAAAATAGTTGGAATGATTTTTCTCATGTTGCTAAAATTTTGAATCATCTGAAGAGTTGGTGGACAGGTCTAAAACTAGACCAAAGGGGTAGTGGAAGACTCACACATACTAGACATGCTCTCTCTGGATTCCACAGGCAGAGAGGCAGAGAGGAGTAAGTAACGCTGTGAGAGCAATAACAGGAGTGAGACACAGTTATTCATCAATAACCTTTCCCCACCTGAAGCGAGTCACGGATGGGGTAGAATGATTACCAACAAAGCACAGCCTCCAGCTCATACTGCAGACTACAGCAAGTCTGAGAACATTGCTAAGTGGTTTGCAATTAAACACGACGAAACTGCAAAGAAGAGGGGTTTTTTTTTCCCCTTCCTCCAAAAATCCCCTAAGCATTAGGTACTACCCCTATCACAGACAGGATTTCCTGTGCCTGGTTAAGCTGAGTTACTGCTGAAGTGATGTGACGAATCCCTCTTCCTCAGCACCAACATTTCATAGTGGCAGTAAACAGCATCATTTTCATTTATATTTAATGAGAAAATAAAATGACAAACAAACTTTAAATTATATGATTTTTCCTATAAAAATAGAGGGGTATGAAAGAAATAAATCTTGGAATGTTTTGACATTTTCAGGGAAATATTTTTATTAAAGAAATGTAAGTACACAACAAAAAGAAGTGCTCAATTTCACAGTGTACAAAGAAAGTGGGCTGGCTGATCTCTCTGGCATAAATCAGAAACAGCATCATTTAAAATAATGGCATTACACCAGTAAAAAAAGAAGCTTGCAAGACCTGAGTTCAAAGACTATAACAGAAGGCTCCACCTTTCTTACACAAAGGAAAAAGCTATTAAAAAAAATTAAATAAAAAATTTCATCCCTCTGAAATATCTTTGACAACTTCC
>WAAE01013487.1:25042-44290 GCA_013400495.1 Nicator chloris
AAAAAAAAAAAAAAAAAAAAAAAAAAAAAAAAAAAAAAAAAAAAGGTTTGCAGACTTATATCTGAAAATTAGAAAACATTCAATCATCTTCAAGGCCCTAGCAAGCCATGACACACCTCTGACTAAATGCTATCAAATTGCTTAAATAAGATAGGATGATTAGAAGAAAGGGAATAAAATAACATGAAACACTTTGTATTTGGCTCTGTTCAAATTCAGTTACTCCTCATGGGTTAGTTTAATCTCAGACTTAAAATAGTATTCACCGTGTAGAGAACTAAGCAACAAGAATTACATGGCAGTTAAATTAAGCAAAGGGTTATAGGGCTCCATGGAGGGATCTGGACAGGCTAGATTCAAGCCTGGGCCAAGGCCAATGGTGGGAGGTTCAACAAGGCCAGTGCTGGGTCCTGCCCTTGGGGCACAACAACCCCAGGCAGTGCCACAGGCTGGGGCAGAGTGGCTGCAAAGCTGCCCACAGCAAAAGGGCCTGGGGGGGCTGGTGACAGTGACTGAACATGAGCCAGGGTGTGCCCAGGTGGCCAAGAAGGCCAATGGCATCGTGGCCTGTACCAGCAAGAGTGTGGCCAGCAGGACCAGGGCAGGGATTGTCCCCCTGTACTCAGCACTGGTGAGGCTGCACCTCAAATCCTGCCTTCATTTCTGAACCCCTTACTCCAAGAAGGATATGGAAGTGCTGGAGTGTGTCCAGAGAAGGGCAACAGTACTGGGGAAGGGTCTGGAGCACAAGCCCTGTGATAAACAGCTGAGGGAGCTGGGGTTGTTTAGCCTGGAGGAAAGGAGGCTCAGGGGATCCTTATCACTCCCTACCACTGCCTGAAAGGAGGTTGTAGCCAGATGAGGGTCTTCTCCCAAGTAGCAAGCAATAGGACAAGAGGAAACAGCCTCATGTTGCTCCAGGCAAGGTTTAAATTGGATATTAAGAAATATTTCTTCACCAAAAGGGTTGTCAAGTATTGGCAGGCTGTCTAGGGGAGATGTGAAGTCACATGTACATGTGCTGCTCAAGGGACATGGTTTAGTGGTGAACTTGGCAGTGTCAGGTTACAGTTGGACTTGATGTTCATTGGCCTACATCACCTAACTATGCATGTCATACCATTGATTCACTAATTAAGGTAAAGATTAATGAAGGCAACTATTCTTTATAGATGTTGTCTTTATTATTACAAGTTAGGCTGAACAAATCCTACTTTGTTCTGTTGCCATGACTTTTACTTCAGGTGAAAATCAAAATGGAGACTTAAAAGAAAAGGTTAAGCATGTAAGGCGTGAACTCTTGCTGAAAGAGGGTGGCTGTTGAGCAATAGCAAGCATTTCCTCTAATGTGGAGGTATGTATTCAATACAGACAACCTGGCAATATAAGGGTAGTGTGGAGACACCCAAATTTGCTTTAGGAGAAGCACGAATTAATTTTTGATATTGTGGCTTTGACATTCATTATGTCCGGCCGCAGAAGTGAGAAGATGATGAGAACTAATGAGACAATATTTTGTGCAGACTCAACTGTTGTTACAGCTTAGAAACACAGCAGTTGCTAATGATTTTTGCTCAAAAGCAGACCTTTAGACACTGCGAGACTGCACATTGGAATTGACACTTAATGGGGCCAGACAACGAATAGGAAAGTTAAAATTCTGTCTTATTTTTTCGTTAAACTAAAAAAGGCTCATGTTCATTTACATTTCCACTTTCAATTCTATAAAAACTACTTCCCCTATAGAAATGTCTGCATTAAAGTTCTGTCACCATCCAATTCTATCTTTGATACACAGGGAAGACAGAAGTACCATGACTCTCTGCATTTTATTGTGCTGGTGCTGTGAGCTGCCCTCGAGAGATTGAATACCACTGAACTGTGGCAGAACCCAGGAGTAATTCCTCCAAAACTTCTAACGAGGCTATAGCCAAACTGGCCTACTTATTTCCTGCTGACACCACACTGCAAGTTGTTATTCTAAGATAAGATTTGCCACTTCCTCTTTTTGTTTTCCTTTAAAGCTGAGACACAAATCCATGTGTCACCAACAGCCAAACAGAACTCTAGTTTTCTATGAAGGTGTGGAGCATCTCCCTGGAATAAATTAGTTTGCCATGGTGCAGTTCTGAGTTGTACAGAACCATAGGTCTTGCCCTTCTCTCCTCCTGGGTTGGGTCAGGTGAGCAGTGGGAGAGCTTGCTCTTTGCTAATCTCCAGTGCAAGAAATTAGTAAGTTTTACTTAAATTCACTTCATTCTGTGCCTTCATTCTGTGATTCCTTGTTGATAGTCACATTTTTGCCACTAATACAATACAGTAGCTAGCTACTGTTTTAGGGATGAGAAATCCCCCTTAGAATAGCACAATCTGCTATTATTGTTAAAAGCATTATTGCTCCCTTGTCTTGAATTACTGTTAGCTATTACTGTAACACCACTCACTAGCTATGGAATACTGCACAAACATCTTGAAACACATTCTTCTGATGTTAATTTCTTATAGCACACTCAGATATTCCAGTCTACTAAGAAATAAATAATGGGAATTGCTCACTGAGCACTGTGATCACCTCGAAACAATCATAACAGAATAAATGCAAAGAAATTAAATTACATAGCCTAGAGTGCTCATTCATAGTTAAAAAGTTCATAGAGCAACACATTATTTCATCAGATACTCAGATGACTCAAATTAACAATAGAAACAACTGAGAATAGACATTTACCAGAAGTGTTAAAAATGATAATAAAATCTACTGGGAAAAAAACCCCAAACCTAACAAACATAAAGGAGGATAGATAGATAGATAGATAGATAGATAGATAGATAGATAGATAGACAGATAGATGCCAAGTCAATGACAATTGTTAAAGGGGTTTTTTTTAATGTTATAGAAAATTTTTCAAAAGACAACACAATTAGTAAACACATTATAGAATATCCTGCAGGTATTTTATCTTGTAATGGCTAGGAATATTAAATGATCAGCCCAACACATTGTCTTTAGCCGTTTTAAAAAATATATTTTTTGTTTCCATTTCTGAAAAAAAAAAATTGAATCACATTTTTTAAAGAAATGCTAAAAATATATGTTATTTCTTACCTATAAATGGTGTGGGGAACATACACTTCTCTAACTGGGAATTCCAAAATCTCTTTGTGAGGGCGATTACGATTTTCTGAAAATGGCTTCACTGGGAGTAGTTCTGGTGTCAGACAATAACCAATGTTTTCTGGAGCAGGGGAAATCTCCACTTTAAGTGTTCCTTTAAAATTAAATCACAAAATCTTAGCAAAAAATATCAAAAAATTATCAGTGTATAATAAAAGAAAAATTAAAACAATATGCAAGGTTACATAGCAACACTGCAGAAAAAGGAACTGGTTCCTGGGCTGCCTGAGAAAGAAAGCACAGGTACAGAACGATACAGAGGAAGCAGTCTACACACATCCCTTCACACTCAGGGCAACACATAGCTCCTTATGTCTACCCTGTACTGTTTCAAAAAAAATAGAAAGAAAGAAGGAATATTATATGCTGGCTGATGTTCTAGTGGCTGTCAAACACAAGTAATATAACATTTATCTGGGAGATAAAAGGTGTGCTGTGTAATACACTTCTCTATTAGTACCCTCCCTCTCAGATTCTGCTCAGATTAATCTCTGCCAAAGTAGGCACCACCCACCAGGAAAGCTAGGCTTTCTGTGGTGAGCAGTTACACAGCTAATAGTCATAACATTTACTCCAGGATAAACAGACTTTCAATTTAAATTCTCTGTTCTGATAAATTAAAACTGTTTCTGGAGCTAAGACCTGTCATTTCTGACAATCAACTAGAAAGGAAAAACAGCTTTGCCCTCAGTTCATATTTTTTAAGGTTCCTCCACAATGCAGAAGAGTAAACTGTACTTTACTTAAAAAAGAAAAATTAAGCTGGTCAGGTGTTTGACAGTAGCTGAGCACGGCCCGTACTTCTCTACTTTGTTAACTAATGGGGACCTCAATATCAAGCTAAGACGAAATGTGTACACATTTTAATTTCTCTCTAAAAATATGAACCATTTCAAAGCATTGCAGGGAAGTAGCAAGGATCCTAGACATTTGCTTTAAGGAACTGACTTCAAACACTTCGAATAATAACAAAAATATATCCAGTAAGTACGCTGTAAATTAGGGAGAAAAAAAAAAATTAAAAATACCAAGCTAAATCTAAATCTCCATATTCATTCACGCAGAAAAAAAAAAATTCTAAAGCATCTGTATTCAGATAGACACCAGAAACCCAGGAAGTCCCACAATGGCACATATTAAAGGCTTTAAATCCAAGTCAAATATATTTTGGGGTTCGAATTTACAGAACAGTTTAGGGGAGAAAAATACATGTAACACCTTCCATCCAAAATTAATTATGTACCTGGTAAAGTCTTAATTCTTCTTTGCAAAGAAGATGATCTTTTGAAATCAGCTAAAAATTTAAACAGATCTTCATCACTGAGCCTATCTCCTTCCTATCAAGAGAAAGACAAAAATCAGTACAATATTACAAAATTTGTAACAATACTACATAATAAGGAGAAAAGGTACAGGAGTGAACCATGTCCTTGAGGCATCCAAAGCAAGTGGGTTACTATTTACTTGACTGCAGTTATCCTCTGTCCCCACACAAATATAACTGGTAGCTTTTCCCAACACAATTCATATTACATAGATAAAAATGTCTTATGAAATCAGAACTAAAGAGAATCCACTACCTGTTTAAAGAAAGTGTTAAGGGTCAGAGGGATTGTTTTGAAGTTTGATGCTGGATAGTTTTCCTCTGAGTTGAAACTTCTCTCAGAAAGCCTTCTTGCCTGCAGTAGTGTTGCCTTCTTGTCACTACTGGATCCTTTACCTTCAAGGGAAATCAAATGTATTATCATCTTGTTTTTTGCTTTTTGCTGCAGCACAAAGTTTCTCACAGTACACTAGAAAACCAGAGAAACATCTCACTAACATCAGAGGATAGAGTACCTAAAACATTTTGCTTCTTTTATTTCAGACTATATGAAATAGTGGAATAGGACACATCTATTGAAGTGACATTATTTCTGCTGCTGTAGAGCAAAAGTTTATTTAAATTTTTAGTTCATGGGTTATAAAGGACATTGAACAATGGTCCTGCCTACCAAACGGAGATGTTTCGTATCTTGATTGCTCACTATTGCTAGCTAACTCCATGGGGCAAAGGGAATTTCACTTCTACAAAGCCAGTGTTCAATGAAAATCAGGCCTAAACCATGAAAGAATATTTAGTAGATATAAAAATAAATATGCAGAGACAACACAGTGAGTACAATTAATTTGTAAGTGTTTGCAGGACTGAAAATGAAAGCTGACAAGACATGACTTTGTGGTTCACTTTTAATGCCAGAGTGAATAACATTGTTTCCTATACCCAGTCCTACAGATGAGTAATTTTGCCTTACTTAGAAAAGTTAGACAGGTACCGTTTAAACCTTCAGCTTCTTGTATTTCTCGTTCAAGTGTTGAAAGGTTGAAGAAACTAGTTAGGCTTATGGGAATCCAGGCAAATGGCATTCTGTATTTTCCCAACCTCTGACAAAAGGATTCAGCTTGTGCTTTCAGTTTTTCAATCTTTTCTTTCGTCTGAGACAAAGAAAATAATGGCTGTTTCAAAAGCAACCAGTTATTTCAATGCTACAATACACAAAAATGTAAGTTACATATTTAGAGTTCAGTAAATAAGTTGCATTGGTATCTCTCATATTTTCTTGCTACATCACTGACAGAACTATAGCTGTTTTGATTTGTCCATTCACTTCAATTGCATTTCAATGAGTTCACTTGTATTATAGAAATGTAGAAAGCCAATCTTTTTGTTGTAATCTTCAAATCAGAATGAACAATCACCATGAAATGTTAGCAGGTTCTACTTCTTTCATCAGATACAGAAAAAAATTTCTGTTTTCTTTAGAAAGCAATATTCTAAAGGTGAGACGTGGAAGCCCAGCAAACACTGTCAGTCTGTTCCAGGGAGGTAAATGACCATGAATTCCTTGAACACAACTCACATTATCTACGGACAACACAACTGAACAGGACAGCTGCACACTACAACAGGCTGTCTGCCCATCCAAAGCAATAGCATGTCTCTGAGGTACAAGTACTTCTGTTAATTCTACGTTTCAGTAATTTCCTTTGCTCACCCCTATCTGTTTCATGACTCAAAACTCTGTCAGTATTGATTTCCAAAGGGGTCAGTAACAATAATGCACCTTGCCTTTTCTTGATTTCTTTCTGTCAGCCATAGACATCAAACTGCTTGCACCATGGATGACCCAGTGTTTTTGGTATTCCATCCTATTTCAAAGGATCTGCTCTTTCTCTGTTGGTTTTGGTTGGTTGGTTGGTTCTTTTTAGCATACATTTTTTGACCTGAATATTCTTTACAGTTATTTACTTACCTTGCCAGCCTCACTTTCTTTAAGAACCATGTAGGGTTCTGCACAGTCTCCGATTTCTCCTTGCTGAAGCACTTTTTCTATCTACAAAAAGTAAAATAAGGTGATTAAAGAAAAAATGTCATCCAAATAGTAACATGTTGTTTCTTTAGCAATTTGAAAGAGCTCGCCTAGATATATAGCTGTATATAACGTCTTAAAACTGTCTTCATGGAGCAACAGATACTAAACCTTCTAGTTTTCCATCTGTTAGAAAGCAGAAAATATGTATGTGACAACACCATCAACGACTTACTACGGCATTTGGACTGAAATCAAGATAATTAACACATTCCAAATGAAGTGGTTCAGGCTAACTCAGGTTCAGAATTAAGCGAACAAGATGATGCAAAGTACGCTAAACCAATGCCAAAAAACCCCCACAGAATGTAAATAAAATTTTTGAAAGTGCCTGATTTCACTATATTTTAAATTTCTCTTAGGAAGAGATAGGAAATTTTATGTGCTTAGTAGAACTGGTACACAGGATACTAATATAACTTCTTAGCTTGGGAATAAGATATACCACTGGACACCTAATCATGTACTACTTTTAAAAACTATCCTAATTCATCTCATCTAGACAAAAGCCATGTTTGTCAGTTCTGTGAACTCAGACAACAGGAAGAGCGGAGAACAGGCAGAACGGTGTCAAAGTAGCACTGTAACATACCTTTATTACCAGGTATATATCTGATGAGGGATAAGTGACAGAAAATACTGCTGATCTTGCCTGAGTAGACAAGTCAATGGAGGGTGTATGAGAACGCAAGAGTCCTCTTAATGAATCAGAATTGAGGTCACAATGAAAATTTTCTGAGATCTGGAAAAGAAAAAAGGGATTCAAATATATTGTAAAGCAAAAACGCTTCAAATTCTATTTTAAAGCAAGCCAAAAGTTGTAAGTACGACTTTAAAATAAGCAATTGCAAGCATGTGACTGACTGAATAACAAGAATCCTGGACCAGACTGCACATGTAAAAAAGTAGCAAGTTTTTTGTAAGTTTTCCTAAGTTATTACTCCGGAGATAAAAACTCAGGCGAACTGAACAACAATACTGTATACATACTTACCTTTTTTCTTTCCTTTATGTCATAGAGAGCTAAGCATGCAAACAAGGGTTCTATCTCTATATCAAACCTGTTAGGGAAAGACACACAAGACACTGATTGATACTGCACACATATGGTTATGTATAATAAAAAAAAAATGGAAGAGTTATATTTTGACTGGCACTTTCATTAAAAAATGCAGAGAAATACTTAGTTCCACACCTCAGCTCTCTCAAAGTCCTGAGGATTTTTTTATTAATGCATCATATTAGATGATTTTTGAGAGGAAAAGAAGGGTAGTAAACTGTATGCAATGTATTTTCTTAATTTGACAGGAAAGTGGTCTCAGAGATCAGTTAAAAATTATGGTAGTTTGCTTTTTTCTTCTGTTTGTCAAGTTGTGCTGACTTTGGCTGGAGGGGAATTAATTTTCTTCAGAGTGGGGCTAGGGTTTTTTTGTGGATTTGTGCTGAACACAGGGTTGATAATATAAAGATGTTTTTGCTGCTGCTGAGCAGGGCTTGCCCAAAACTAAGGCACTTTCTCCTTTTGGTACTCCTTCCACTGGTGAGGAGACTGGGGTGTGTGGGTGACTGGAAAGAGACAGACAGGACAGGTGACCCAAAGTGACCAAAGAGATATTCCAGATCTTGTGGCACCATCCTCAGAATATAAATGAGGGGTAAAAGAAGCAAGCAGGGGATATCTGGAATGATGGTGTTTGTCTTCCCAAGTCACATTATGTGTGGACTTGCTCTCCTGGAGATGGATGAACACCTGCCTGCCCTTGGAAACCTATGAGTAATTCCTTGTTTTCTTTTGCTTGTCTGTGTGTCATTTGCTTTCCCTATTATAATGTCTATGTCTCAACCCATGAATTCTCCAGATTTACTCTTCTGATTCTCTCTCCGATTCTGTTGATGGAGGAGCGAGCAAATGGCTGTGTGGGGCCTTGGCTGCTGGTTGGGGTTAAACCACAATGAAAGTACAGCCGTGTATAGGACAACAATCACTGGGGGGGGGGGTTGGTTTTTGTTTGGTTTTTTATATATATATAAAATCTGGGTTCGCTCCCAACTCCTCTTCATCCTGGCAAGTTAAGGACTTCTGTAAAGATGGACAGAAATAATTCTCTGCTACACTAAGAAAAAACACTTGAGTAATGAGTGCTGCTGTACAAGACACCTGCAGCTGTACACTGTTGTGAACTCAGAAATGGTGAGCAATGCTTGTGAAGGATTACTTACTTCAGAGTCTGCAGCTTCACCAAAATCCTGTTGCCCAAATGTTCCTTTGGGCGATCTGGCACTGGCCGTATCTCCACTGCATCTTCCTACCATTAAACAGTCATACTCAATTAAAACAACTGTACATTTACACACTTGCAGAAAACATTTACACGACAGTAGCCGAAGCACTGCTACAGACTAGCATCTTCCCCCAGCCAGTGGGCAGTTAATCTCTCCAGAGATGAAAGAAAATAGATGTGTTATTTCTGAATATTTACATTCCTGACCCCTATGTGGCATTTACACCAAATATTTACAGTTGTTGACCCCACGTACAAGCTACTATGAAAGGTGACACCCTGACATAGCCGTATCACCAGCATGTGGCTTGGCGCACACGGAGAGCAGTGTAGTGTGTATCTGCAGTGGCGCAGCTGTAACCTGCGGCGTGCTGGGACGACAGCCGGCTGGGAAAGCCTAGCGGGACAGCTGGCCTCCTGCTCACCTCATCCACGGAGGGGTAGAGGGCGAGGAGCTCGGGGTGCCTGTTGGTGCGGCGCGCCTCCTCGTTCAGCCTCTCGAACTGCTCTGCGCTGAGGTGCCGCAGCAGGTGCTCCAGCCGGGGGTCCGGCTGCAGGCTGCGCAGCTCCAGGTCGGAGCAGGCCAGGCTCGTCCTCAAGGCCTCCTCCGGGACAGCGTGCACGTGTTGGGGCCCCACCTGCTGGAAAACAAGAAAGCGTCAAGCTGCGGCTTGGGCACCAGGGTGTCACAGAATGGCTGTCGGTGATCTGGCAGAGGGGATCTTAATGCCTCCTCCTCCATGAAGCCTTAACAGCGAGCATGGTGCTCTGCTTTGCCTACACAGATCACAGAAACACAGAACACTGAGCTGGAAGGCACCCACTAGGATCATAGAGGCCAACTCCTGGCTCTGCACAGGACACTGCAAGAATCACACCGTGTGCCTGAGAGCAGTGTTCAGGCTTCTTGAACTCTGTCAGGCTTTGTGCTGTGACTGCTTCCCTGGGGAGCCTCTTCCAGTGCCCAACAACCCTCTGGGTGAAGAACTTTTTTCAAATACCCAACCTAAACTTCCCCTACACAAGTCCAGGCCATTCCCTCGGGTCCTGTCCTCTTCACCACAGAGAAGAAATCAGTCCCTGCCCTTCCTCTTCCCCTCACAAGGAAAATGTTGACTGCAATGAGGTCTCTCCTTAGTCTCATCTTCTCCAGGCTGAACAGACCAAGTGCCCTCAGGCACGCCCATATGGCTTCACTGCAAGGCCCTTCACCATCTTTGTGTCCCTTCTTTGGATGCTCTACAATAGCTTTATATTTCTATTACGTTGCAGTGACCAAAACTGCACACAACATTCAAGGGGAGGTCACACCAGATGCTTCTTTTGAGGGAAGCTGCTGCATTTGATCACTTTTCCCAAAGTGAAGAACACGTACCTGAAAAGTTGCATTGCCAGAATCCAATGTTTCTGATTCAAATGTTTGTTTTTGAAGCGTTTTGTGAAAATCTTTTCGGGATCCCTTGTTTTTCAGGCTACAAGTATCTGAATTCCCTTGGTTTCTTTTATGGAGAAGTCCAAGAAAGTCAGGATAACACGAGGAGGTGTTAAAGGAAAATGAAACAGAAAAGACAAATTAAAAATTATTTTGAATCTGAAAAGATTGTTCTGCAAAAAGCAGTGTAGCACAGCTTTTGTGCAAAAATGTGACATTTCACAACTTTAATGTGTTTTAACACACCATTGCAACTCCACAATGTATATTAAGAACAGTTTAAATGGAAAAGAAGTATTTCAGATAATTTCTCTATAGAGGAAAAGCCTGAGACAGCAGGAAAACCTGACCTGGGTACAAAATCTGCTCTGATCTCATCAGACATGGTGATTATTTCAGTGACCTTAAGAACATGGATCAGGATCACTTATCTCTTGGCTGGCTTCTTCAATTACACACATCAAAGCTCTTACTGCTCTTATCCTGGACCTAGCTAGTATCCCAAGTTAACCACATGCAACAATCTACACCTTCCGAAAAAATGCCTTGTTTTGAAGAGGGCTATTTCTTTGCCACAATGTAACCCTCCAGGCTGGCAGCTTTGACAAATTCTCCTGAAATTTCAAGTTACATTTTTGAGGCAGATGGAAAAAAACAGCAGGTACCCTGAAAAAAAAAAGGTGTTGCATGCATCCAGAGCTCTGTTTCTTTCACTTTAGTATGCTATTTGCTAAATCCTGTGACAGTCTTTTTGCAATCAATCTCCTTATTTACAACATCCTCCTTCATTCATTTTTCTTTCTGTGACACTCCGAAAGAAATGACTGAACATCTGAGTACTTTCATAAAGAAGACACAATAAGCAATTATTGATCAGGGAGACACCTTTTTATTACATTTTGGGAGTAACTGAATTATATGCTCTGATGTGTTTTAATTCTAATTGTTTGCATTTTAATCGTTTGCCAGTTCAGTGCAATGAAAACTGGTCATAAAAAGACAATCCCATCTCTCCTTGGATGTGACCTTCTTTTGGAACCACTGTAATCATCCAGAATGGAAGGCAGAAATTCTGCACGACTTTAAGACATTTAAGAGTCCAAAAGAGGTTGTATAGATTATTTTTTTCACTACCTCTGCTGGCAAACAAATGATTAATGGAGAAACTTATGTACCTGAGTTCACATTTTCCCTGTGGTCTGAAAACTACACTAAAGATGCCTTTCCCCTAAAGTACTCCTGGAAAATTCATTTATAGTGTTTATTTATTTTGAAAAGCATTGTAGCAATTAAAACTCACCAAGTGGCAAACCACGGTTTTAATACACATGTCAATTTAATGGGCACACACTGAATTAAGAAAATGAGATGAGGAAAAAGAAGAAAGGACAAATGAAAGGAGAAATGGGCATAGGAACAAGCTTCCCATTCAGCCTCCCGCAAGGCCACATGGACTCCAGCTGTGCCCAGCTTTTCTGCCAGGTACCTCTCCACCCTGGGCCCCGAGGATGACCTCTGCTATGCTATGCTATGCCACCCACTGGAGACTCCTCCATCTCCTGCTCTGAACCTTCACGTTCATGAATGGATCAAAGTCACTCACGCACTTCTCTCACCCATAGCTCACCAGACAATATATTCAGCAACATGTTCTATAACACCTGTCAAGTAGGCAACCACAGTTTTTCCAGCCTTTCTCAAAGCAATGGAAAGCCTTCTACAATTACTTTTTTCTCACTTCTCTCTTGATATCTTTTCTTCCTCTCACACCTTTTTTGAAAAAAACTGCCCAAGCATGACATGAGATTCCCAATAACAATCTATCACTGGTTTACGTCACACTGCAGCATATTTGCTAGTGTTTTGTTCTTCGCAATTTTTAGTAACTTGCTTGCATTATTAGCCACAGCTGCCAAAGCTCAGCTCTCTGGCAGAGTCCACCATCATGTTTATCACAGAGTCAACCGCTCAATAAAGATTTTGAATGCAAATTTATCTCATCTGAATGAATGAAATAGTAAAACACTGAGCAAGATTTTCCACATGTGTATTCCTATGACTCCATTCACATTTCTACTAGCACACATAAATGCAAAAATAGCTATGTTCTATTTTTCACCTCACCTACTTTACTGCTCACTCCCTTCTCCTGTGCACAAAGCTGCATGTTGGCTCTTTACAGCATGCTCAGAACAGCACTGTGTGCAAGAGCTAGTGCCTCTGCTCTGAGTGGTGTGGGAAGAGAGCCCACAAAACCCACTAGCCTACTTTTAGTGACTCACTGCAGAGTAGTTCTGAGAATTCAATCAATTTCATCAGCACCTTCCTGGAGGAAGTCTCTTAATGACCCTCAGCAGCTGCTCCACTGAGGAGCACAAGCTGCACAGTTAAATAGTGCAAATTCCTCTACAATCACCACTGTAAACCCAAAAGGCACTGGCTGCTGATGCACATCGTGTCAGAAAAACATAGAGTAAGAAGGGCAAGTGGAGGGGCACAACAGCATGACAGCAATGTGTCAGCACTCAACCACCAGCTGCTGCTTCTGCTTTTCAAGAGCTGGGCATGAGTGCAGAAGTGGATGAAGAGGAAGTGCAACAGACAGAACAGGGCTCCAAAAACCTCTTTCTGAAGAACAGGATGAGGTGATGGGGAAGAAGGTAAGACTTCCCTAGGAGTCTGGGAACAGACATCCCTGCAACAGAAACCACTGACTGAGAGTTCCCTTCACATTTTACGTATGAAACAGACTAGGACAGAAGAAAATAAAATTAAAATATAATGAACTAAACTAAAGGAAATTAGGCACTTAGGATGACTACAGGCCCAACTCTGTGTGTTGAATTACACTGACCTCAAGTGCAGAAATCATTTACTTATGTAAAATAGTAAATCTGGGTATAACACTGACAATCTCATGAATACACTCAATCACTGCCAGGAAAGCCCATAATCCTTGAGTTTTCAGACACATTTGGAAATCAAATTATGTTGAATTTTCAGGGCATGAATAGGAGAAAAGCATGCAAATATAACCTTTATCCCTGTTATCTTTCCTTTTAGTGGGATCAAACAGTACTAGTTTTCCTGATTAAGATAAATCATCATTACAGAGGGTTGATGTGAATTTCTTCTCATCAACTTCCCATCCATTCCCAGAGCACCTGATAATTAAGAAGCAGCTGCAACAGTATTTGGCAATGCACACCATCTCAAACAAAACAATATAGTTATTTATACTACTGAAAAGTCAGTTCTTATCTTCGATTGCTGACTAAAACCATTATTATTTAGGATTACTTGTAACAGCAAACATCTCCTCTTTGATAAGAAGATGCAATGTATTTTTGATTTTATTTAGTTTTATATCGCTTACTTCCGATTCACTATCAGCCACTCACGGACGTAAGTCTGAACACAGTCTTTGACGTGTGAGTCCAGTTCAACCCTGTGGAAAAAGCAACATACTTCAGCTCCTAAGTCATACTTTCAGGACAAACAAATTTATCTAAACATGCTAGTCAGATAAAGGCCTCTCTGTTAGTCTTCTCCTGTGTATTTATTTTACTGCTAAACTATTGTTTGAAGTTTAAAAAAATCCTCTGTACTGCATGAATTCCCTTACGCAGGTGTTTGGTAGTGTGTTGATAAACGTATAAACACATATATGTAACAGAGGTAACCACTTACCACACTATCTATTCATAAATATAAGAGTGATGTTGCTATAAAGTATAGTAAAATTGAATAAATTATACAACATAACCAACCTTGTGACTTTCAAAACTTGGTAACAAGTCTCAAGATATAGAAATATTTTTTTAGAGGCCTCAGCTCCTGGACTCTTGCAAATACCTAGTTTTTATGCATGTGCAGTTTTCTCTTTCTCGCAGAAACAAAGAAAAATCTAAAAAAGGGAACTACGCTTTTAATCAGATAGCATAATATAACATAGCAAAATAAAAAACCTTAAGTTCTAAGAATACATTATAGTTTAATTTTCTGTTTTTCAAATCATTCTCGTTAAATGAAGGGGGCTGTCAGTGCTCCTTGATAGACTGGATACTATTTGGAACTGCAAGTCTTTCAGCCAAAGACAGTGTCCTGATGCTGTGGCATAATTCCCCTATCACTATACTTAAAATTTTTAATAATCTGTTCCAAAATAATTTGTAGCCTTCTCCAATCCAAGTGACTAAAAGGGGAGGTAGGATAGACATTCAATATAGGTACAGGTGAAAGGTATGATAATTTTTAGCACTTTCCACATAGAACTCTTAAGAGATTTGTAACTGGTTACTGAGGCCAGCTAACACCTGATTCGGGTTTGTGTGTGCATAGTAGGACAGAGCCTTGTCTGAAGCCAGGCTGTCGATTGCCCCTGCCTCTGGTGGTTCCTGCCTCTGGTTCTGGCAGGCAGCACATTAACCCAGTTTGGTCTGTGGTACCTGTTTCCTGCTCTCAGTGCACAGAGACATCAAAGACTGCACTGCCTGCAGGCCAATCCTTGGTGCATGCCCCTCCTGTGTTCTCATCTTCCCTAACACATCCTGGCACCCTTGACCAGGATTTTCTGTAAAAACACTAATATCAATTATAGCAATGTGAAAGGCTAAGTGGCAAGCTGCTCTGTAAAAAAAAAACTGCTGAAAGCATACTTGTTGGTATTGACTATTTGAGCTTTGTCACAGACTCGTTATAAAACACTTCATGACTTTGTGGTGCAAATCAGGTTTAAAACTGATTGTACAGCATGAGCCTGCACGGTCTCCTGCTGGAAAAGCAAATAGGTAACTGCTGTTTTAAACATCAGGCATGGTGTGAAGTAACCTCGTAGACATGTAAGAAATGGCTTTATTTTAGATGTAATTTCAAAAGTTGAATAATTATTTCAATATTTTTGTCCCTCATTTAAATAAAAGATTACTTCAAGTAAAAAAAAAATTCATTGTCTTCCACATCCATTCTCTCTCTGAAATCTACAGAAAAACAAGAATACCTTGTAAAGATTGGGACTTTTTCTATGAGTAACTTCAAGTGAAAATCACCTTTTGTGCAAATATTAGAAAATCCCTTAGAAGCTGTGTGATTCAAAGAGTTCTCAGGTAACCTAGCATGGCATCTCATCTCTACCATCTTTGTTCTCCTGAACCTCTTGAGAGAAGCACTGGGCCAAGAAGAAACTTGCAGGCTGAAACTTTGCTTAGAGGGAGGGTTCTCAGATAGTCCAGAGTTGGCAAAAATCACACAAACTGTGTTTCCTGCTATGCCTCACTGCATTTGGTATGTCGGGCAGAAAACATTGAACAAACGCTGTTATACAGGGCTCTAGTTTGAACAGCTGGGTGGTAGAAATTAGAGCAGCATGTACCAACTTTTTCAGGAACAAAGAGGGATGCAGGTCTACCCTGTAAGCCAAGACACCATAAACTATGCCTATTTGTCCCTCAGCATGGAGGTTATTGCATATTCAATATGCAAATTCACAGCACTGAATATAGCCTGTGCTGCTCATTTCCTGGATACACTGTAAGGAGCCAGCCCCCCATCCCAAACACATTGTATAGCCAGCCATCTCTGCAGAGGTAGCAGTTTGGGGCTAAATGGTGCTGACTTCATATTTATCTCACTGTTACTGACTCTTGCAAAACTCAACAGGCCTTTGGAGTTCTACTTAAAGGTACCTTTTACAGTGAAACAGTCCTTGAAGAGTATTTTGTACACAATGCATAGACTTTCTAATACCAGATCAGAAAACTCTCCGATGGATTTTCTCATTCTGAAAAATTCTTTTGCTCATAGCTTGCCCGTTTTTCAAACCAAATTAAATATTTGCAGGACCACTGAGCACCAGTGTCACCACATGCTACCTATTTAATTTAAGCTGCTGAAAACAAGGTAATTATTTCATCAATGTCAGCCTAAAACACTTGACTTCTACACTAGAAATTACCACTCACCCCCCCTTCCCAAACCTTGTGAAGTATGAACAGTTTTTAAGCAAGACAGGTACTGAGAAAGAGATTCTTAGTGATCTGATCAATGCCATATAACACACAGCTGGCAAAAAAACCCAACTTCCCCCGAACCTCAATACTGTGTTTGTTACATGATCAACTTTCATCTCTGGCATCACAGCTGCAAAAATTATTTTTCATACCACCAGTCCTTCTTTACTCTTCTTCCTGGTTGATGCCTACCTCACTTCTGCGGCTACCAAGCTTAGAAAGTTGTGTAAACACTTGCAGAATTTTAAGTGTGCAAACAAGCCTAACAGCCAGAGGCAAAGTTCAAACATTTGAAGTTCAGGACCTGTGTAATGGCTGGATCACTGGCAGAGTGATGTTGGATCAATATCTTCAAAACTATGTTTAACTATTCAAAACTAACTATTTTTGCAGCATTTTGGAGGGACAGAAACTCTCCTTACCCATCTTCTGGCATAGAAGGTTGCAAAGTCCTGCACTCTTTGGGTGTAAAGACAACATCCAGATCATCTTCAGGAAAGTCCCCAAGTTCTTGTGCTAGGTCTAAGTCCAAGTTGTTCACCTGTGTCATCAGGAAGCCTTCAAAGTCTACTGGGTCTACTGCATCATAGAAGGACGGCTAATGAGAAATAAAGAAGCATTTATTTTAGCAACAGAAGGTTCTTCTTTATAGTGTAATTTAGGCTTATTTATTTAACTATTGTAATTGTCCCATTATTTATTACACATCAGAAACGAACATGTAAACTTTTAACCTAGGAACAAGAAAGGATATAAAGAAGGTGACCAAAATGGCAGTGACAGGCAAGGCCAATGGGCAGGAGACAGCAGACAAAGCACACTAGGAATAACAAGGCCAAGTCTTGGAAGTTACTCCAAGTTACAGAGCTAAGGACCAACTGTTAGCACCATGGCTACTGCTATCATGAAGATGCACTCATTTGAGCTGCTGTGCCTGAAAGACACTATTAGAAATGCTCTGTGCTTTCAATTGCAAACAAAATTGAGGACAATATATACTCAAAATCAGAAAAAATTACTATTTTTCATCTCAGAATGTTACTGGGTTTTGTATTATTTGAGTTCTTAATTTACTGTGTTTGTCGAGGGTTTGTACAGTGCTTTTGCAAAAGATTACATGGAACTACTAAGGTTATTACTGTAAACCTTAGATATTCCCCATTTCTACAGCACACGGCATTGCACCTCGATAGTCAGCAGCTGTATCTCTTCACATTTAATTAGCCACTCTTAAACTGAAGGTCCACTCAAACGAAGTTAAACAAGTACAAGCTCTACGACTCACACATGCAATTAAACTATCTGCTTTTTATCTGTTTAGTGTCAAAAACAGAGGCAGAAACTTTTGCTTGACTTGGTACATAGAGATTTTCTACATACAAATAAATGTGATTTCATGTATTAAAAGTGTATGTTATTCTATGTATAGACAAAACTGAAAATTATTTTACTTGCTATATAGCAAATAAAAATACCCTGTATATCTTTAGGAAATACAATATTTGTCCAGTTGAGTACAGAGACTAGAATCTCTTATAATTGATTTTCTTGACAAGTAAAAAGTACATCTAAAAACTACAGCTTTAGAAAATCTAGAGTTTATTTTCTGTGTGTTCCAGGAAGACTGATGACACCTCATCTCTAAAAGAGTGAAGAAAATTAGTTGCAGCATTAGAAAAATAGCATAGGAATAACGAACTTATTTACTGTGAGGAAGAATTCTAGCAAAAACCAGCTAATAAATCCTCCTTTCTGTAAAGGGCAAGGATTGCATTGCACTGATTAGCCCAGATATCTTTCACAAGGCTGTCTTCTGAAGCTGCCAGCAAAAAATACTTTTACGGTGCTGTTGAGGCGTTGTGGGGAAGAGGAGGCAGCCAATGTCCCTGGTATCAACACGTCCATATATTCAATGTTATTCTGCCTATTGTCTCATCCAATGTTCTTAAGATATCCTCCTTATATTCCAGTGTTCTTCTGCATAGAAAAAATCCGTGGCTCAAAATCAACAAGTCTTCCCTCATTAATACTGAGGTCTGCTTATGCAAGGCTTTCATGGAAGTCGGCAGGAACTTCACCAGAGCATGAAGTGACACCAGTGCATAACATTGTTACATGAACAACATCAGGAATTTTAGCTCAATGGGACAATGAGAAATTTCTCAATTTATGAAACATGCATAGAGACTCAACAACGGCAAAGCTCCAGTAACTCTGAACTAAAATGGCTCACACTCAATACACCACATCAGCCACAGTAGATGAGAAAATGGGTTAAAAACAATTAATAGTAAATTCAAGCTTTGGAACATTTTTAGTGTTCTGGAAATAGAGCTGAGAAAGACTTTCAGATAACAAAAATCCAGAAATATCTTGCAGAAAGTGAAGCATATTTGGAAGAAATGTGCTGGAAATATCTAGGAGAATCAAACCAATTTAAACTCCTGAAAAAAACCCAGATGTGGTAAATACTCCTGCAAATATTTTAGTAGAGACCTTTGAACCCGACCAAGTACCACCCCCTACCCCAGGTTCCCCTTTTATAGGGAAACTATATTGGTTTCTGCATAAACACAGTCTCTGAGCTCACTCCTCGGCCTGTACATTTAAGGCATCGGCCGAATTATCAAAAATGTCTCTGGGAAAAATATTTCCCTTTCTTCACTCTTTTTAGTCAAAGGAAAAACTTAACACTAGCAGCAAGTCCATCAAATCATGAGTCAGTCAGCCAAAGAAAATAACTCTCCTGGTTTTTAGTTTAAGCGCTATCTCTGGTTTGCACACAGTGTAGTGCTGAACATGTCGGATCAACAGTTATGAGTGAAGAGTAAACCTTATTTGCTATTGTTTTCTTATTCATAATCTGCATAATATGGTTGAAGCTCACTTACTATACTGTCAGTAGGTAAAGCATAGCATGTAAGTATACAGATATGTAAAT
>WAAE01013491.1:0-27992 GCA_013400495.1 Nicator chloris
TAATAATAATAATAATATATTTTCTAGCTATGAAGTAATTATTGTACATTTTCTCAAAGACTACAGTTATTGTTAATTTTTTGAAAGGTTTTAATGGGTCACTGCATTGAAGAAAAACAAATTTTGGAATTCATACTTGTATCGTCAGATATTCGCAAACGTAATGATGGTGTTATGAACTGCCAGAATAGCAAATACACAGCATCATTGCCATGGAATTTAAACATGCAATAATAGTGTTTTCATAATTACAGAGGAATATGGTGGTCTGTGGAAAAAAAGCTGAAATTGAGGACATGTTTGGATGACCTGTCTATACTTAATTCTGATTCTTATTCTCTTTCTTTCTAAATGCTACATGGGATTTGTTCCTTTAGCTAAGTTTACACCTGGTGCCATTTAGGCCTGCTGCTGAGCACATAACTCCTTCTCAGCAGCTAAACCTCCATGAGATATCTCTCAGGAATGCAGTTTAACAGCCTGATGGACCTGAAAAAATCTGAATATAGTAGTCAAGATGAAAATTATCTTGTTTCATAAGATATAAGTATTTATACATAACTATTCAAGATGACAAATGTCAGTGTGTTAAATTTTAATGGATCAAAGGATTCAACTCTGTTACTTTTTATGGCTTTGGTTTTTGTGGCTTTCAGGAAAAATGTGTCATGGTCATAACCTCTATACATCTATCACCTAATTAAAGTAGATCCAGAAGCAATGAACTTATCTCTACAAATTGGATTAAAAATTTTGTCCTTTAATCTTGGTATTCCAAATAACAAATGTTCCAGACGAAAGAGACCAAAGCAATAGTTACATTTATACCCCAGAAAATATTTCATAGCTAAATTATTTGTTGAATTACACTTTCAGATTCTTTGTATCATTTTAGTATGTTTGGCTTATTTTTGTGTTTTGCTAGGTAGTGTTTAATCCCCTGGAAGATGTTTGCTTAATTTTTTTTTCTTCTGAATGTTTTTTCTTCTGAAAAGCAAAGGCAAAAATACTGTA
Source organism: Nicator chloris (assembly GCA_013400495.1). NCBI lineage: Eukaryota > Metazoa > Chordata > Aves > Passeriformes > Pycnonotidae > Nicator > Nicator chloris. The sequence goes on from WAAE01013491.1 coordinate 1,015, forward strand.
AACACATCTTTTTTTTCTCAGAAGCTTGGTTTTCTCTTTGTCCTAAAATGTATCACAAACACTTTTTTCTTTTTGCAATTTGCACACCATACTCCCAACATATAAGCTCCAGAAATTGAGTTTTTATTATTATATTAAAAATTAATTAAAAAGCAAATAAACAAAAAAATCAAAAAACCTTCCCTCAAAAATCCCAAACTGAAACTCAGATGATCATTATCCTCTATATTAATCAATTTTACTTTAAATTTACATGTAAACATTTCAGGAACTCCATGTGCCTTTTGAGGGTCCATAGCTGTAAAACTGTTATCCTTCTATTAAACAAACTGGAATATTTGTTGTTCAGAATTTATTCAAGGATGAAACATAATATGTTGGTAAGAAACTTTTACCATGTTCCTGTTCCTACTGTTCCTTTAGACTTCTTGACAAGAAACTATATCAAGTCCTGATAAAGGAATAGCCACAGAAAAAATAGTTGAACACAAACTACACTGTGATATCGTCTATATCCTTAGGAAAATATCTGGGCTAATAACAAGAAAAATTGATACCTCCTTCATAGATGTTTTCAGGCAAGATAGTCCTCTGAAGTACCATTCTTTTTAAGGGTGTGAACAGAGTTAAATGTGAATAACTATTTTATACAATCATTTAGGTGACCCACAGAGGAGCTCTTGCTTTCTTCCTCCTCTGAATGTGGAAGACATTAATAATAACTTATATAAAAAAATTTGCATTACAGTGACCTTTTTTTTATGAATGGTTAACTTAGATTTTATGGTAATATCTGAATACCACATAAAGTGGGATAGCAATATTTTGCCTTTCTGAAGGGTTTGTGGTTTGCTTTCCAGAAGAGTTAGGTTAAATACCCACTCATATGAAACTGAAATTACTGCAGCTGCTATTTATTACACAAGGTTGTAATCCGTGGAAAGAGAAATCAAAAGAGGGTTAAAAGTATGGAATATTTTGAAAATTGTACTGAATAACATCCTGCTGTATTCACTGCTTAGACTGCTTGTGGTTCAGAGGTGCAAATGTTGCTTATGCATGTGGGTGACTCCATTTGATGATGTGTGGTCAGACTCGTGCTCTGCATCTATGTGATTCACCAGAGGAAAATCAAGGAATCACGGAATAAGCTGACTTGGAAGGGATCCATCAAGATTATAAAGTCTGACTCCTGACCGTGCACAGCACCATTCCCAAGAGTCACACCGTGTGCCCAAGAGCATTGTCCAAACACTTCTTGAACTCTGTCAGGCTGGTGCAGTGATCACTTCCCTGGGGAGCTGTTCCAGTGCCCACATTCCCTCTGGTTGAAGAACCTTTTTCTAATATCCAACCTAAACCTACCCAAAACACTTTAGACCATTCCCTCAGGTCTAAACCATGGTCTTTCCCTCATGAGGAAGTTGTGGACTGCAATGAGGTCTCCCCTCAGTCTCCTCCAGTCTGAACAGACCAAGTGACCTCAGCTGCTCCCGATGTGGCTTCGCCTCAAGGCCCTTCACCATCTTTGTTTCCCTCCTTTGGACACTCTGACAGTTTAGTGTCTTTCTTATATTTTGGTGCCCGGAACTCCACACAACATTCAAGGTGAGGCTGCCCCAGTGCAGAGCAGAGCAGGACAATCTCACTGGTGCTGCTGTGCCTGATGTCACCCAGGACACAGGTGGCCTTCCTGGCTGCCAGGGCACTGCTGACTCAGATTCAACTGGCAAAAAAAAAAAAAAAAAAAAAAATTGGCAAGACTGCCTTTGTGTCTGCATACAATACCTTCCCTCTTTCAGTCCATTGCAAGACAGCTGCCCTGGCAAACAAAAGTATAAAGCTCACAAAACCACCAAGGGTATTTGTAAAGTTTGGTGTTTTTTCATCAAAATAGAATTGGTTCTTAATACTAGGGACTTAAAATGATGAAGCCATGGCAAGACCCTCCTTGGCTGGCAGCTGAGTGAAAAAAAATATCAAGATGAAAAATGAAAAGAAACCATAACTTTTATAAGTGTAATTAGCCACTAGAACAGGCTATCAAGGGAAGAAAGGAATTCATCATGGCTTGGAGTTTCTGTGAAAACACAACTGCTTTAAAAATCCTGTTTGCTGATGTCTGTATTTTTTATGATGTGCCTTGTGATGCTTAGTGGGTTCTGGGTAAAGCCAGCTCCTGTGTTTGTTTGAAATGCTCAGATTTCATTTCATTCTGGTCATGCTGAAGAGTTTGTATAGCTCAAGTGAAGCTTAATGCTTCCAAAGTAAATAGACAGATAGATACCCAAGTATTTTTAAAAATCTCAGTCAATCTCATAATTTCTATTCTTATTTTACAGTTCTTGAATCTTTGGAGTTGTCAGTAACGTAAAAGGGGTTGCCTGCAGTTCTTGATCATCTGAATGATATGAGTGAGCTAAGAAACAATATAGTAGGACTGCAGCAACTTCAGTTTGTCTATGAAATCATTCTCCTTGAAATCTTCTGACTTTTTTCCTTTTCCTGATCTTAATTTTTTTTGTTTTTAGAGCCATGTATTACAGTGGAAAATCCACATCTTTTGCTAGAAACCGAGGTGTATAATTAACACACACAAAACTGCCAGTGCCGCTTTATGCTTGAAAAATATATTTGTCCTTATTTCTGTCTCACTCTCAGACATTATTTAAAGTTTATTACTCTTGAGATTTAACATTCAAGTATATATCTTAGTAGATTATTGATTGCTAGATATCCTCCAGCATCCCGCAGCCAGCACCTGAAGACAGCTGGGAACCTCCTGACCCCTCTGTTGCCTACTCTCTACTCTGATTTTGAAGCTCAAATGGGGCTACTTTGTTACCATGTCAATAAAATTTTCTATGTACCTTTGAAACTTCCTGAGAAGTGCATAGGTTTGATTCAGGTTTTCTTTTTTAAAATTATTCTTAATTCGTAATGAGTTGAACAAACAGGCAATCATTTATTTATAACGTCAGAAGCAGATAGCTCAGTCACAAGAGTTACAGAAATAATGGGTGAAGAAATAAAAGAAAAGATCTGTTTAGCTTACTTCCCTAGAATTACATCAGAAAGGTCTCCCTTTCCTTCTCAGTTCAGGATTGTTTCCTCTTTTGTAAAAATTGTATTCAAGTTTCAGGCTTTATGCTTGTCACGTATATCCTGTAGTGGAGTATTCTAGCTTTCTTATTACTTTCCTTCCATCAAATCTTCCAGAATTCCAGACCATGTATTTTTTTACTCTCTGCAATGACTTCTGTTTTCTCCTTTCAGAAGAGACAGTCTGTCTTCCCACCAAAGTTTAGGGAGAAAAAAAGGGATTACTTGATTTCCATAGTTATGTAAATATGTCCACTGGGACTCATCCTCTGCTCTAAATTGATTAGTAAAGAGCAATTTATTTCAATGAGGTCTGTCTCCTTCCCTGTGATGACTATTTCTAATGCTTCTTTTACTAAGGAATATATTTTTCATACACTTTATTTTAAAAATTACATTAAAAATGCACTTGAAGAGACAACAGTCTCAATTGTGTACAGCTTGTCACTGAGGTGACAGATAGATACACTGTCAGAGAAGTCCTTTGGAGTGAGAGTGGGTTAGGGCGTGACTTATTTACTATTTCTTCCTTTAAGCCATATAATATTGTATTGTATATACAATGTATTTTCCCTGAGAGTAGACATGTGCATGAGAGTGTATTTCCCAGCTAGGTAACTGGACATGAAAATATTCTGATCTGCAGTGCATTTCGTTTCCCAGAACATACAGATATATGATTCAGATCTCTTAAGACGTAACTGGTGGAATATCTTCCATAATGTGGTTTTCTTTTAGCCAGTGTTTTAGTTTATTTTAAAATCAATTTTATTTTTTCAAATTACATTTTATGTATTATTTGTGACCTCTATCAGTGGCAGAAAGCCTAAAATAAAATTTTAAAATTTTTAGAACCATTCCAAGGGCTCCCTTTGAGGAAGTCATATTTTATGTTTAGAAGAATAAAGATGTCTGAAAGAAACTGCTCCATATTCCAATATCACGGAGATCAAGAATCTTGGTTTTTAAAAAACTGGGAATATCTTAAGCAAACAGCTCTGTTTTGCTCTTTTTCTCTTATGGATTCATAGTATCATAGAATGATTTGGGTTGGAAAGGAACTTATAGATCATCTAGTTCCAGCCCCACTACCATGGGCAGGGATGTCTTCCACTAGACCAGGTACCTCAGAGCCCCACCCAGCCTTGCCCTGAACAATACCAGGGATGAGACATCCACAACTTCTCTGCGCTGTTCCAGTGTCTCACCATTGTCAGTAATGTGTTTCTTCCTCATATCTGATCCAAACCTACCCTCTTTCAGTTTAAAGCCCTTCCCATTTATCTTACCCATACATGCCCTTATAAAGTCACTCCCCTGCTCTCTTAATCTCTGAAGATTTTGCAGTGTTTAGGAGTCTGTTAGTAAGCTCATATGGATAAAATTCTCATGCATAGTACTCCGATTTTTAGAAGTTAGTTTCAGAGAAAGAAATTTCTCTGAAAAGAAATACATAATCTCATACATCCCTTCCTGTGTTGACACTGAGAACAGCACTTCAGACATGAGCACTGCTCTGAGTGATAAGCAGGAGAGCTCATCTCTTGCAGCATAGAGGTATCTCCTTCCTACATTCATGGACTCTAAGATCATAGCCAAAGCTGACAGACAAGAGAACTTGGATCTAAACTTCAGTGTCTTTGTTCTCCTTTAGCCTTTTTGCCTGCAATTTAGATTGAAAGAATTATAACAACAACATTTTCTCTCTGCTTTCCTGTACATTGTAATCATCAGAACATCATGCATCTCAGATACACTAATTAATATTTGCAGTAGCTTTCTTAGGTAAGAGAATGTTATTTTCATTTTACAGGTGGAGAACCAAGGTACGAGGACATTTATATGGAAAGGTTGGGACTAACTTGAAACAGCAAACTAGAAATTGTGCCCATCGATACCAATGTATCTACACACATCCATAGAATCTGAAAGCTTGAACAACCTGTTTGGAAACATGGCAAAGAAATAATTTCAGCAGTCTTATTCTACTAATTGTGCTGGAAATATAGGATAGTACAGAAATCTAGAAAATGTGCTATTTATTACCTTTGGATCATGAATCCCTGTTTCGTTTACTAGTAGCAATTTATAGGGAGCTCTCTGGGCATCAAATGCAACCCTTCTGTATCTTGGGATGATATTTCAAATCAACCCTCTCAGAATCAATTCAGTGCTCATCCAGTATGTTAGAATTATTGGTGATAGTTGGGTTAAAAGTCAGGAATTTGTTTTTGCCTTGATCAGGGGAAAATGAAGCCAACAGGATACCAATGGGCTACAAATGAATAAGCCAATTTTCAAGTAAGAAAGACAGGAGGAGTACAGGCCCTAATTATACTCACTACATATAAATCTGCTGAAACAGATACAGATTTTGTGATTGACTGTGCTGAAGCCAAGCAATTATTCATTGCTTTCAAATGAACTCTTGGCCATTAAAAAGGCTCTTTCAATATAAGTTGTTTTTTAATGGGTCTCTATTCAGGTATGTATTATTTATTCAATTATTTCTTTGTCTTATCATTGAGGCAACCTTTTTGCATATTTTCTGTGTGTTTTGCCTTAGAAAAAGCTTCTTGATATTCAAAATCCATTGTACTTTCATTCTGGTTAGACAAAATCTTTAGTACAACACCAATTTACATTTTCAAACTGAATCTTAAAGAAACCTAAGGAATAAATCCCACGATATTTTAAAACCATTTTATATTTAACTGTTTTCTTCAGATATAGATCAACTCCACTTCAAATGTTGCCGTTGATTTTTCTCCTCCCAGGTAATATAAAACTCTAATTTTCATTGATCTGAGACAGGGAACATTTCTGATGGCACTAAATACCTAAGAAGTCCCTGCATATATGTGTGTGCCTGTATGTGTTGTTCACATCTAACAAATACTGTAGGATGAGCAAAAGCAAGCTATGCACTCTTAATTGAAAATTTCCTAAATTTCCTGAACGTCTTATGTCTGCAAAAGTTCATGGAAAATCTCATATGAGGAAGCTGACTTGTGATATTTTGACACTTTCATCTCCAAAGCTCAAAAAGCTGAAACATACCAGAATAATTCAAACCCAAAGGCTTTGAACCTCAGGGATATTATATAAGTTTAGTTTAGATTTGGAGCAAATGCTCTTAGCAGATCTTATATTAATTTCACTTTTTTATCCACACTGGTTGTTAATGGTTCATCCTGAAGCTTTTTTAGCAATTAGATTCTGGGGATTTAGGCTCTGGAATTAGGCACAGACTGAACCAGCAGCTATGACAGTGGCAGTAATAGAGGTCAGAATTTAATGCATGGACACATGTCCCTCGGATGGGTCAAACTCCAAAAGCTCTACACATTGGTGGGCTGATTACTGTCAACACTAACCCATAATAGGTACCATGTTCTTAAATAATTAGCCATCTTATAGCAGCATTATCAATCTATTCAGAGATGAATTTAAAGAAGATGATTTCTTGGAAGGCTAAATCCCTGTTTTATGGCAGTTTAAAAGGATAATTAAATTTAAATTATTCTTTTTATTCTTCTAAAATAAGAAATAACTAACCTGGTTGAAGGCACATGGATCACTGTGACTTTGGCTATTATAGAAAATCTATAAATATGGGCATTGATATATCCTTTGTTATACAATACAATTACTTTATGGCAGTTTTATTAAAGGTAAACTGTATTTTACTTAGTCAGGTTTTTTATTATTATTTTAAGGAAGACTACAAAAGGATTTTCATTTAAGATCTAATTGATTTGCTGGAGGTCAGTCTCCTCCTTAAACCTCCTTTGACTAATTTGCTGAAGAATTGTTCAAACAGGTGGTAAAGAAGCACTGAAAAAACCTGTCAGACTGGCCTACATGGCTAAAACACAGAGTTCTGGTCAGTATAACTTTGGGCAAGGTCCGTGTTGTGTCAGGTCAGGTGCCCTTGTTCTTGCAGATTATGTTTTGCCACGTGTAGTTCTAGTGGACATGCAGACATTGACAAGGGATGGGAGGCTGGACAGGACCTGGCAACGTGCTCTCACAGCCCAGAAAGACAATCGTGTCCTGGGCTGAAACCAAAGAGGTGTTACCAGCAGGGCGAGGGAGGGGATTCTGCCCCTCTGCTCCTCTCTCAAGAAACCCCTCCTGCAGTGCTGCATCCAGCTCTGGGGTCCCCAGCAGAGGAGGAACATGGATCTGTCGGAGCAAGTCCAGGGGAGAGGCACCAAGATGATCACAGGAGTGGAGCAGCACTGCTATGAGGAAAGGCTGGGAGACTTGGGGTTGTTCAGCCTGGAGAAGAGAAGCCTTTGGAGTGACCAGATAGTGATCTTCCAGAATCTGAAGGGAACCTACAAGAGAGATGAAGAGGGGCTATTTACAAGAGCATGCAGTGACAGGACAAGGGAGGATGGCTTCCAAGTTAAAATGAGTAGGTTTCAATCAGATGTTAGGAAGAAATTATTTTCTGTGAGGATGGTGAGGCACTGGAACAGGTTGCCCATATAAGTTGTGGATGCCCCATCCCTGGAATTGTTCAAGGTCAGGTTGGATGGGGCTCTGAGCCATCTGGTCTAGTGGAAGGTGCCTGTGGCAGGGGTGTTGAAACTAGAGGATCTTCAAGATTCCTTTCAACCCAGGCCATTCTATGATACTATGACAAGTCACTGGAGAACCTCTTGCACCAAAGTCCTGGTTAACAACCGGGTAATACCCCAAAGGTATTCAGAGGCATAGTTTAAGTATGTACATGCAATTCTCTACTCCATTTCCTTTGGCAGTAGGGCATGCGGACTGGCAGCAATAGCAATTCTTCCAATAGAGAGAACTGCAGGGTCAGGGACAAGCTCCAGGAAATATGGTGGCACTCACTGGAGTTTGATTGATACTGTGCTGCAAACTTGAAACTCAGAGATGGACAACCATGTCAAAAAATATATCTTCTTTGGTTAAACATTTTTTTTTTAATCAGGAGTGCCATCTCCTGTGAAGTTAACAGGATACTTTACATTGACTTTAAGAACTTGTGAATCTACCTGTTGTATAGCTTCTGAATTACAGGACTTCTTTTTAAAAGAAATTTTCATCTTAAGTCAGGAATAATTTTCTTAAAAAACCACTCAAATATGAATATAATTGATCTGTATTATCTGAAGGCAATTTGGCTGTATAACTTTAATTTAATGCAATTTAAGGAAAATACATTAATATTAAATCCAGGAATCAAACTATGTAAAAGTAGATTTTTCTGGCCATGCATTTTAAAATTTCCCATTTATTTAATTGTTATAAATATAAATAAATATGGATCTCAGTGCAAACCAGGAATCTTGTTGTACTACGGTAGACCTGCCCCAGAAATTTAATGGTTCCTCCAGTCCTCCAGTTCATCTCCACAATCCTGCATAGGCAAGACCCACATTTAAAGTTGCTGTTTGTGTAACTTCTGACTTGCCTCATGCATGAGAAGATTTTGCACATGCAGGATGCATTAATGGGTATGGTGGATACATCATGAGTAGGAAGTTTTGAAAGTATAATTCCAGATTCTCAGTCATATGATTTCTAATTGCTGGAGCCAGGTAATTTTGTAAGTCAGTTCTTGACCTTTTAGAAGTTATTTATAAACTATGTTTCATTTGTGAGTCTCTGATCATTTAGGAATATTCCCATGTTCAGGTAAGCACCTATACCTACACAGAGCACAAGAACAGAAAAGTGACCCTTAAAGGGCACAATAAAAGGAAATGGGGTGTGCTCACCTGGGATAAAAGCACAGTAAGAGGTATATAAACAGAAAGCAGTTTAGACAATCTGACCCACTACTAAGCAGCTGCAAAATGGGCAGAGGGATCATTTCTGGAGGAGGCTGAATTTGTCAGCACTTGAAATCCACTCTGTTCATTCTTAGCTATCACATAACATGATAGGACAACTAACATGTTGTGCTGTTTTTGTCTTTCTTTCATCTGTAGTAGCTACCAAGGAGACAAGAAAGGCAGCAGCAGCTACACCCAGAGCTAGCTGCAAATTGTTTACAGTTTCCATGGAGAAAGTATCTGTGTCCTTTGCTTTAATAAAATAAAGTGTTTTTTTTTTTTTTTTTGTTTTGTTTTTTTTAAATTTCTTTAAATCGTATTTATAATATTTCTTGTAGGATTTGTCCAGCTTTTTTCTCAGTGCCAGGCACTTGCAAACGCAGATCTATACATCTGATGAGTTCAATTCTTCCAAAAATTAAAATCTTCATACTTGAATTCCCTTATGCTTTACTTTCAATCATAATTGTTCATGAATTGGGTATTTCTGCCGTTTTCCCCTCTGAAAATGCCACCTTCATAGAGTCATTTCCAATATTATTATTTCATGTTAGAAAATGTTGAAATACAGACATGAAATTGTATGGTCAGATAACCTTTAAGTATTTATTTTTCTTTTCTGTTCATATTTACTTTCCTATTAGAAAGCAATGGTACAAATTAAGACTAAAGCTATTAAAATCAATAAAGTGTTTGTGTCTTGTTCAGATTTGACCTCCTCCAGAATTTTGTCTCTTTATGTGAGATTTATCTTACTGACTCTAAGTTATTCCATCTTCTTCAGACACCTATCCCTATTGCTGCTAAGGGATCCAAACCTTTATGTAAGTAACATTAGCTGAGATTTCTTTCTTCTTCTATCTCTTTATGTCTCATAATGACGTTTGGGTGGCATGGTTCCTGTGACACACATTTGGGGCAGGTTCGTTTCTACAAGTTAAGGGAAATAGCTTTCCCTTCTGGTTTTTGAGTTCTACTTTTGTGGTTAGCTTCTCTATTTCTGAATGGCCAGTCAAGGTGAAGAACCAGAGAGCTCTTCTGTCACAAGGTCTTTTGACCCTAGACATAACCTGAATTAATTTCTTCTTCATCAACAGCGCAAAACAAAGCAGAGAAATGAAGTTATTAACAATCACTTTTAAGACCACCAGAATATCTTCACATTCTCCACAGATTTATCCCTGGCTGTATCAGAGAACTCACCCATTTTTCTTTTTTTTTGGCATCTAGTGCTGAAGTTCCCTTCAGCATTGCTACTGCCTCAGTTCTGATATTAATATCTCTGAGGATTTTTTTTTAAATTTCCACAGCTCTACAAGTTTCTAATAAATCCAAGAAGCACTCCTGCTCTTCTATCTCTGAACACATTGTCTTAAGCTAACATTTGTGAACTGTTGAAATCCACTTGAAACTATTCTTAAGATAATTTTAATTCACTTTTGGAACAAAGATGTCACAGACTTGTAACACTTCATAACAAAAATGGTGCCTAAGCAGGATGCTCTGAACAATTGAGAGGCTTTTCTGTAATCTGTTCTCCTAACTTTTCATCTGGATTTCCCCACATAAAAAATTGTCAGTTCTTGGAAATTTGCCTGGTTAGAATTTGAGGATGAAGTAATTTTTCTGAGTAACTCACACCTGGAAATCCAGCTGCCTCTACTCTGGATATATTGCTGGATATGTAACTGAAAATCTCAGGCACATCAGCTGAACTGTCACTCTCATGAAATTTTTGGTGTTTCTGAGATACCTTGGGCCCCCTTTGAAAGTGCCATATGGTGAATCCCATGCCTCCAGGAGGTTGTGGCCACACCATTCAGAGCATCTGCAAAATCCTGGTAAGGATGCTCTCCCGTAGGCCTAGGCTGGAGAAAAATCCCAGGGAAACCGTGCCCCAGGAAAAGGCTTTGGCTGGCGGCTGAACCGGCTCCTGCCTCAGGCATTGTTTGACATTGAGCAGGGGCATGTGTGATTTGCAATCTTGTACATTTTCTCCAACAAGGTGACTAACTATTTAAACATTTTCTCTCAGACCATCACTAGTTCGTTGATGCTACCTCTACCATCTTATTAACAAAACCTTTTTGTAATGTTGTTCTCTCACACCAACACAATTAACTCTGTTCTTCCCAATTTCCCTGGAACACACAACGCACCATGTTATGCTAAGTTATTATAAAGCTGAATATTCTCATATCTACTAAACAATTTTTTTTTAAATTTGTGGTATCTGCATACATTTTAGAGAGTGCTGATAGTATGTTTTGTTCTCCCATGTAAGTCCAACCTTTTTGTGAGGGCTGGAGCCTCTCTAGTGCAATGGTTGTCTCTCTTGTGCTTGTGTAGCCCAAGGGTATTGTACAACACAAGAGGTCTGGCATTTTGAGTGCTCTCAAAACAAAATTGCTTGCTCTTACTAACAAAGGACCAGGTTGGGTCTTCTGGAGTCTGTTTTTTTTATGGAAGAACAGTAGATGCACTTCTGTGTGAATTCTGGGCAATGCTGTCTCTTCAAATGCTGCTTATGAGAAGCTGGAAACCTGTGTCAAGGTAGTTTTTTGCCCTATCATTTTTTGCCCTATCATGTGCACCTCTTTTTCTGATTCAGGTTACTGGTCTATAGACAGACCTTAGTATGGTGCCCTTTCAGGCTTTTGAGCTTTGGCAACCTTTAGATGCTTTGCTCACCTCTGTCCTGAAAGTGGGTGCTACTGCCTCCAGAAAAGTTAATGTAAAGAACTCAGTTAATCCTTGCACCTGAGTCATAATGTCCTAACAACCTTGTCCCTGCCTGAGAAAGCAGCTTAGCTCAAATCCAAATAATAATGTTTTACTTTGTTCTCCGGTTGTAGATAATTCTGTAATTCTATGCAAATGGCAATCAAGCCATTTTAGAGTAGCACCACTAAAAGCTGACACTTTATAGCTCACTATATATTTGCTGTCCTTTTTTTTTTTTTTTTTTCCTCAGTATTTATTTTTTGCTGTGTATTTGAATGCCTCAGTAGGTTATTTTAAATACTGCTTTCTAAAATTCTTATCTAATACTTCTGGTTAGCATTCAGCACTTTTATGAAGGCTGTGAATTACACACTATATGAGCCAATAAAAATTTCATTCAAAACCTTAAGAAGAGCATTTTGAGAAGCACTGAGGGATAAGACAATAAAATCCAGAATAAATACAAAGTAGTGTTACGGTGAGAATTGCTTATCATCAACCCGAACATCTTGCTAACTCATGGGGGTAAAATGGCTGACAAACTTTTCTTGAAATCTGTCAGTCCTGTCATTTTCTGCATGGCTGCAGAGTAAAGCATAGGCAATAAGCAGAGCACCTTGTTCAGTGAATCACTACAGCACTTCCCAAGCACTGCAGCAAATGGACAAGAGACAAGTTTGTGGCATGTTACTTTACATCCAATGTTTGGACAACAGTCAATTAGATTTTATGGCATGGAGTTACACTGGAGATTTACTGCTCTGTTGGTAACAGGGTACCAACCAGAGAAGATGGTTATTTTAACTGCTGGGCAATAAAAGCAAAATACTATTATTACAGACTTTTCTCCCCATTTCTTTTAAAGCTTGGCTACATTATTATTTCATGTCAGTTTTGAGATAATATGTGTCAACATTGTCAGAAAAGGTGCACACTACCTGCAAGGCAGACCTGTTGGAAGGGCTGGCCTACTCATTATCAATGACGTGATGGTCGGTTTCTAGTCTTGTCTGCTTCTGACTCTGCCACACTGTTTGACATTTTATTTATCATTTCCATATCTATTTATTTCCAGAAATAGTTTAAACGTGTAATCCTTCTATGGGCTCTGCAAACTGTAAAGTTATTTTAGCCCATAGAGCATATTTTGGCATTTTGGGTGATGAAATATGATGATATTGCTCTGAGGTTTATGTTTGCAAGAGAGATGCAAAATGATTGCAATATGTCTTAAGAGGTCAGGTCCCAGGTTTGCTGAGTAGGGCATTGGCTCAGCCTGGCAGCTCTGTCGCTGTGCAACTGGCAATGTTTGCAAAACAGCATTAGGGATAGCAAGGACTCATCTTGGGAGAAGGAATGTGAGCTTCTGCCCTAGAAATAAGGGGAAAGGCATGATCAGTGATTAAGCAGAGGCAGAAAGAGCAGGGGAGCAGATTCCATCAAATACTTGTTTAAAGAAGGAAAGATGCCCATGGGTTTCCCAGAGGTGTGGGGTAACAGGACAATAAACGTACTACAGGACAACACACACTAGTGAAGAAAACCAGTCTATCCAGGTTTCCTGGCAAATTTTGTCCCTCTCTTTTTGAGCATGGCTTTATTTGGGTTTTGTTGATCTTTCAAGAAGCTTTTCATGTGTGAACTGAATTTATATGCTTTTCCTTATCCCTGGATGGATAGATCCTTCCAGGCTGTTGGGTAACAGGGAGCCCATTATTTTATGGAAAGTTCAGAAAATCAGAGCAGTTCTATCCGCACTTTTCTTGGGAAGACACATTAAGGGAGCTCTTGAGGCAGAACACAGATATCACTCTGGACCATGGTTGAAGGTAAACCTAACTGGTATCTCTGCTTGCTTCAATTTGTGGTCTTGTCACTGCTGCTCAAGGAAAGTGACTCTGCACATGCTGTGGAGAAAGCAGCATGGTCATGGCTTCTGCCTTCCCCTCACTACCGTTGCCTGACCATGGAGTGAAGTGCACACTGAACTGTCTAAACCATGAGACCCATCCTAGTCTCTCCCACTACACCCCTGGGGACAGGTCTGCCCTGGGAGAAAGCCCAGACTCAGTGGCACAGAGCATGCCCTGGTGGGCTCCCCCAGATTCCATGTTCTAGAAACATTGGTGATCAGGACTTGCCCTGGATGGTCTTCACTGGGTTACTAACAGGCTGGAAATCTCAAGAACTGCTATTTTTCTGCCCTAAATGGAAAGAGCCTGTAGAATTCAGTAAGAGCTTAATTGCAGGGTCCTATAAAAATGAAACATGATCTTGTACACGTTATCCCATGAAGGTATATGTAAATAGCTAACGTTTATTAGAAAGAAGTCTTGTACACAGCAGACTTTAATTTTTCTCCCTGAAATTGCAGAAGCTTGATACTGGTGTAGTAATTCTTGGTTAGAACAAATTTATGGTAAAATTTACTGAAAAGCTTTTAATTTTCATTAATGTATTCACATTTTATTTTAAAGGATTGTTAAATTTAATGGGCTGTTTTAAAAGAATACTTGTAATAAAATTAATAAGAAAAAATCTGCTATCAGAGATATTTCCACTGATTTATTACCATTATCCATAATACTACCAGCTTTTATTTTAATACTGGCTGTTTAGTGATCTGCTTTGGCCTCTGTGTAGTACACTGAAGTCACCTGATTGTGACAGAAGCCAAAGGCACACTTATAGGGTCTGAAATCAGGATTAGGAATTATACTAGTAAAAAAGGCAATAATGTTTTACCAAACCAGCTATAAAAAACCACTAATTTGAACTTGTTTAGAAATTACTGTAGTAGTGTTTATAAATAATGCCTTTTTATATATAAGTTATTCTGTAATAATATGTATTTGCAGTAAGCTGCCAGCAAGATTTCACTGTTTTTAGCTCTGTGGTGCTTAGAAGAAACAGTTCAAGTGCTGCTCAGTTTTATGGGGTGCTAAAAGCCCTATTTAGCCCTGTTACTCTGTCGAATGTTTACTCTGATGTGGATGGAAAAGATTTAACCTCTGAACAGTGTGAGACTTTCCAAGCTGATGAGCACCCAGAACCCTTGGATAAAATCAGTGAGGAACACCATTTCCAGCTGGGATTAGAACTGTCCTGTGTATTCTGCCTTTGCTGCTAAGGCATTCCTCTCTGGCTCATGTAAACTAGGGTGCTTTTCTCCTTGTCTCCAATTGGTTTGGTAACTTCTTTTCTGACCTGAGGAATGAGAGCTTATTTTTGTGATTTTTGGAGTCCTTTTTCTTCTTCAGAGAGACTTCTTTCTTTCACTCAGACATTTTCCTGGCTGAAAAGTCAATGTCAACTTTTATCCTCCTTGATGCCCTTCTGTAGTGAAATGTAAACCTACAATTCTCAAAGAAGGTAAAAAAACTTAAGTACATGGATACAAATGTTTGTATAAGTGCATCATTATTTACAGAGAGAGTGCTGCACTCTTCTTTTTTATACTAATTCTTCATTCTTTTTGATTTCATTAACAACTGAGGTGTCATGGTGTTGATTATATTAGTGTCAAGCCAGAATTGCTCCAAGGGAGCTCCTTTAACAGAATTAATCTGGACTTGCACAATGTGATAGAGTTCAGGATTTCTGTTCCATGCTTTTACAGATGAAAACAATAAGAAATCAAATTTTTAAGGGAAATACTCTTACAAAGAAAGACGTTCTTACCTGCTATTTATAGTTCTGGTTTCTTTAGACATTAAACTCTGATAGAAATAATGAAAAGGAATGAAAAATATTTACGTGTTAAATTTTGATTGAAGTAGTAGCTACCAGAAATCAGTACATTTTTCAGCTTCAGCCTTTGATATAGCTATAGAGTGTTGGGATCAAATAATTTCTGTAATTAGAATTCATAATTCTGGTATAATATTAGGTAAGCCTCATGATAGTTTATAACTACAGAAAGACAGTAGGAAATGTACTTTTAAAATTGCCATTCTTATCTTGCTCAAAACAGAACAGTTTATTAAAAAACAGGGTAGTTAGTTGCATTAATTTAAGGCTTATTGAAATTAAGCACTTTTCACAAAAATATTTGCCAATGCATCATCACAAAGAGACAGAAATAGATGTAGAGATCTGTAGTAACTTTTTTTTCTGCCTCCTAAGGAAGAGGGCAAGCTGTGGCAGTGCTTTGAATGTAGAGTCCTGGCTGGCAGACCGCAGCTACTCCAGCACCCAGGTTTGGCCCCAACATGCCCTGCTGAAGTGAACCCCTGTGTTATCCCCATTTAACACATTTTGGTTGGGTTTGCAGGGAGGTTTGAGTGACAGCAACACCTTTTCTGGAGAGGCTACCCTGGAAGTTGCCATGACTTTGTGTCACATTGTGCCTCATGCACTCCAAGCCTTCACGAGGAGAGCGTGTCTGGCCTGATGGCTGGTCTCCCAGTGGCTTCATGTTATAACTGTGCTGAGCTGCTCATCCCAAGGAACTGGGCTGCATCTGCTGTAAACCTACACTCCTGGGCTCTTTCCCAGTGAAGATGCAGGGTCCTCAACACCATTTGCTTCTATGTTGTAGTGTTCTGCTCCTGCTCTGTTGTACAGTACTAGTTGTTTAATATGGACATAGCTTTCATTTAATACTATTTATTAGTTTGCCAGTACATGTTGAAAGCATCTAAATTAAGTCCAAAGTGGAAACTTCAGCCTTGTTGACTTTTGGTAGGATGCAGTGCTCTTTTACACCTATTGTTCTTCCCAAACCATTAAAAAAATTACATACCTTTATTAAGCCTCTGAAGAGGGAAACTGAGTCAGAAGTAGGGAATATGTAAATAGACTTCTGTTGGAATTGACATGCAGCTACATAAGATAAATCTCAGTAGCTACTTAGTGGTGTGAAGCTACTGCCCAGCAATATGGAACATGAAGTGAGTAAAAAGGAGACTCCAAAAACCCATTTTGCTTCAATGGGAAATTAATCAGGTCATAAGAATTGATGCTGAAGCTAGCAATACTAATCTTAGGAGAAACGCCACAGAGACTTCAATAAGAATCAAGAGCATTCTGTGTTTCTATCTTACTGTGGAGAGACATCAGTGCTGCAAGAAAACCCACCAGATCTTGAGGGGATCCAGCTGAGGGATGCCATTGACCTTGCCTAAGCCAGCTCACTTTAGCTGTAAAAGCTCAGAGGCACCAGGGCAAGTGGCTTCTGTAAACAGATGGATATATTTACATGCACTTTGTGTGTATTCTTCCAGAGAAGATGCAAAGTTACATGATGCATTAAGCATTTCAGATATATTCAGGGAAGAACAAAAACCAGACTGTTAGAAACCTGAATTTACTGCGGAAAAAAGGTCAAAAATTCTTTTGACTTAACTGAAGCCATGATTTAAATAAACTTCTTACTGATTTCCACCCATGTTTAGAAAACCCTCATTTGCCCTTAAATAAACTTCTTACTGATTTCCACCCATGTTTAGAAAACCCTCATTTGCCCAATTGTAAATGCACTGGCTTTTTAAACAAAGCTCTCCTTTGAAACATGATTTGGCTGCACAGTTTTGCTAATTTGGGTGATTCCCATTTTAACTCTCTGAATTATTCCTTTGAACTTCACCTGTCTGTCTTTATTAGACATAATTGGCAAGTGTACAATAAACAGAATGCATAAAAGCTGATACTTGAATTCGGCAGTCGGTAATTAGATTAAGCTACATCCTATTCTGAAAAAAAAAAATGAGGTAGCACACTGTATAATTTTCCTGAAATTTCTGTGTGGGCTATACTATTACACAAAATGCAGGAGCATCTGAACATGTAAAATCTGCCACCTGTAGCTGTTTTGGAAATGGTGTCCCTTTTTCCCTTTTTCTTTCCCCTCTTTGCCTTCTTCTTCTCCTTCCTTTTTTTAATTTCCGCTTTTTTCCTTATTTCACCTTGTATTTCATCTTCAAGCTGTATTATTATAATGATGGATTGACAAGAAGCAGACATAATTTCATACTACAGTTATGAAATTTTAACTTTTTGATGGTGTGTTGTGATGCTACTCTAATATGTTAAAGCATAACTTTTATATAAGAAAAATATTAAAGAAGATAGGCTGTGTACATTTTAAAACCTAGTATTTATGATTGAGACTCTAAAGAAATACAATTTAAGCCACAATTTTTCTCGTTGTGATCTTGATTCTTGACCACAGAGTGTAGAATTTAGAAGCGAAGGCTAAATTGAGGTGAGGGAGTTGAAAAGGTGGGAAAAAGGTGGGGGAAACTTTGAGCCTTTATGTTCACATCAGTCTGTGGATTTGTAGTATTTTCATTGTTCCTGTTAATTTTTTAGTCATATATGGAAAATGCATAACACTTAATCCCCTTTTTTTGTGGTCTTTACATCAACACTCCCTAAATTTTGCTGATCCTTCCTAAATACGCTTCTCAGCTTTGGGGTTTCCTATTCATTTCCAGCACTAAACTCTTGGGTTTGTGATTCCCGAGACATGTCAGATGAGAGTCTTTTTTCCCTGAATGCTCCGTGCTGAAGCAGAAGAAAGAATCAAAGCTGCCATTTCAGGTTTTCTCTTGGTTGGTTATTTCTTATCTACAAATTCTGTCTGTGCCCTGCCAAGGTCTTGTTGCAGCGAGGGCATGAGACGACTCCCACCCATGACAGGCGGGCAAAACCTCTTATGCTATGTTCTACGTATCTTTTATTTACCATTAATCACCAATACCTACTACTAATATTAGACATGTCACCTCCATCCTACACCAATCCCTGTGAGCCACCACAACAGAAAAATGGATGACAAGAGGAAGGACAAAAAGGACAAGGACCACATCCAGGTCCTCCATGTTTTTCTTTTGACCCCTTTCTAAAAATCCTAATATTCTACATTTGCACCCCGTGAGCATTTAACTACTATTACTAACTGTTATTTTTGTTACATTCTCATGACTTGTAATTCATTTCACAAGCTGAAAGCTCTTCCATGGACCGAGATCCAGGACAGTGTCTGTCTGGGCTCTGTGCAGGGGGGTCCCTGACCCCCTGCCAGGATCTCAAACCCTCCAGGGCAGTCAGAGGAGTGCCCTGAACTCCGACACCAAACCACATCACAAGGCTCTGATCACCTCCCATCTCCTTGCTGCAGTGACCCCTTTCCTCAGCACAAGCTATCTTGCCACAGCACTACATTAAAGATCTCTCTCTGGGTCTGTTGACCATGCAGCTCTTGTCTTTGATTCCCTCCACATGCTTTCTCCTCTGTATATCAAATGTGAGCTGCTTGTCTTCACTTCCAAATCCAAGGATTTTTATGGTCTATTCCCACTGTCATCTCATTGTGACAGACTGAACTACCACATAGGTGGAAAATCTGCCAAGCAGCTGGCTCCAATTACCCACCTATCTTTTTAAAAGCTGGTGGGAGCAAGGGGAGATCTAAGTGCAATATAATCAGACTCAGCTCTTTCTGAGAGACTCTCCTACGGTGAAGAAAGGTGGATGTCAAAGGCATATCAAAGGGAAAACAGCTGAGGGAAAGGAGGAAGGATGAAAGGCAATGCCTCAGTGAAGAAATTAAAAAAAAAAAAAAAGGAACTGGAACTGCAAGTGATTGGGGACCCAGCAATCCTGCAACGGAGCGCAATGCAATGCAGCATTGAGACCCAGACGGAAGTCCCTGAGGGCTGTCTGCCACAGCTGTCCTCTCATGACATGGCTGAGCCTGTGTTCTAAAGGAGCTGGCAGCGTTTGTCTGTCCTAAGCACTGGGTGTGACGCTGCTGGGGACAGTCACACACAAGCCTGACTGGCAGTCTGAAAACCTACTGCATGTGTGGAGACAATGTCAATGACAGGCTGCAGATGATGAGTGGGTACTCTGTGAGACACAACACTCACACAAATCCTTGCCCTGGGGTCACAGAGGCTGAACACCTTGTGTGAGTGCACACTTTCATCTTCCAGAGCAACCTGCACAGGCTGAAATGGGCTCCTGATTGACTGTGCTTGGGAGCACCTTCTTTTTAGAGAAAGACAAAATTCCTTTTCTCTCATCATGACAACCTTCATAAAGAAATTGAAAATTGTGCTTACAGACAATCCTTGGTTGGGATGTTTATCCTTTCAAAGGCCACAAAGCCTTAGTTTAGTCAAACTACGTTATCAAGGGTTTTTTACTATAATATAATAGTAATTTGGGATTTATGGCTTAACATCCTGCCCTTTCACTCCTGCAAGTGTTCTCAAGGATGCCTGTAATCAAAGTTCTCTCTCTCTGTAAGTACTTGTAATAAATCTTTCATCTCGGTAGATGTTTCATTCTCTTGCAGCTTGTGTTCAGTATTTAATTATCTTTTGTTAAAGGACATGAATAAAAACAGAAAGCATATCTTAGTGCATCCTTCCATGGGAAAGTCTGTTCCTACCAGGTTGGTTAAAGTAATTCAAACTCTTCTACCATTCCTTGTACTTTTTAGCACAGGGTGACATTAACCACTGCTATTTTCCTTTTGGACAAGGGTAGAAAGAGCACTCAAAGGCTCCTTTTCTAGGGTGGACTTAAAATTTTAGCAAATTAACCCTCATTGCTACAAAGGTGAATTTTTCCACTGGTCTTGGCATTTGCATTTTCTTCAGCCAACAGTGTTGAGGCCTTTAAACACTGCAAGGTTCCTTGGTCTCTCAGCCCCTTGTCTGTACTCCCAAACATGAAATAAATTTTTATGATGTTCATTTTATAGGCTGGAGGACATCTTTTGCTTTACAAAGAAGATGAAAAATCCCTTTTTATAAGGAGTGACATGTAAATGATGAGGGGTACAAGTACAAGTTACTCCTTAAACAAGTTACCCCTGGGGAGATTCCAAATAGATACATGAAAATTTTTCACAATGAGAACAAATCAGTAGTTGGAAAAATCTCAAGAAATAAGTGGATTCCCCAACACTGGACACATTTAAGTTTCACCCAGACAGGCTGCTTGGCTACCTTGTCTAGGCTGTGCTTTTGAAAAGAAAAGTTGGACCAGATGCTCATTGAGCTCCCTTCCAACCTGATATTCTATGATTTTGTTATTTTATGATTTTCATATTCAGGTAGGAGTTTAAGACCACATACCTTGTCTTTTTTTCCTGGCCATGGAATTGCCTGAAATGCCAGATTTTACCCAGATCCCCAGTTGTGTCTTTAACCTTACACAGATGTCCTAAAGTCACTATTCAGTTGAGGATACCACAGAACACATGGGCTTTTGTGTGAAGTCCTAACTGCCCAGACTCCTTCAATTACCTTTCCTAGAGATGGTTTCCAAAGTCCTTGCCCACAGTTACACAAATGTACATGGCTGCATCAAACTAACTTTGGTATACATGGTTTTTGAGTAATGAGCCAAGTAGAGGAGTTCAGATAAACAAAGGTTTTCCAAAACAATTTTCTTCAACCAATATTTAAAATGTTCTTAGAAAGACTCTCTTTTTCTAAGTGAAGGACTTTAACCTTCAGTCTCATTTTTAAAATGTCATGTGTATTTTATATAGGAAGCTAACAATAACCAGTATTATAAAAGTCAAGTGGCTTAACTTTAAAACATTGCTTTAATTTCTAGAACTCTCTTATGAAAAGAAATGCCATGTATGAAAAATATAAGGCTGCTCATCTGTCACTACCCCAATATACTATCAAGAATGTCTCTTTAACCTTAATTGTTCTTCACTGAAGCATCCAATTTCCTGCTCTCTGTTCTTGCAAGGCCTCTGTCTTTGCTCAAAAATGGAGTTCTTTTTAACATTGAAATTGCCTGAAATGTAGTTGTGAAACAGATGATTATAAAGTTTTCAAACATCCATGGAAAGTCAATATATTTTGCCTGAGGGCAGAGTTCTCTGGTTTTAATTTTTCCAAATAGAAATTCTTAGCAGCTTTATCAAATATTGACAAAGTGCTATATTTATTATTTATATAATGGATTTAATAAATGAAGAATAGATCGTACTTAATCATGATGTCGAAAAATGACAAGAACTGAAAAACTCATAAATGGTGAATTATTTGACCTTTATAATTACAGAAGGGAGCACAACACAGGTGTCTTCCTGTAGTCAGAAATAATACTCCTGAGAAAGTATCTACATTGCAAGTTAAAATGTGTTTCTACTCAAAAGCAGTTCAAGTAAAGTGGAAACACCACTTGACAGCACAATCCTTATTCAGAGTGTAGTGTGGTGTTTATAAGCCCTAGCACACCAAACGATGGGTCCTGTTGTGTTTGATGCTGATATAGACAGTATAATTGGCCTCTGCAGGATTTGGCTAACAGGGGGGAGAAAAACTAAATGCACAGCTTAACACATTACCTGTCAGGTTACAGTACTGATGGTTATCTTTGTAAGGATCAAAGTGAAAACCGTCAGAAAATGAAGGAGCAGAAATGTCATTATCAGCAATTAGTTGGCTGTTTTTCTTTTGCCCTTTCTTAGCTCATTTTTTACTCTTTTTTCACAACCACCAAGAAGCTGTGAATTTTCTACCAGCCTCAGATGATCTTTATTTTGGATGGTGCTTGCTTCCTGATACAGACCTCATGTCTTAGTTATCAAAACACAACATGTCTTTTGGTAAGCAAGATACCTATATACTTCCACTGGATTTTAAAGTAAAAATAGAATTTTGGATATCTGACTGCATTTTGACTATTTTTTTCAGAGATTCTAAGTACCTCTAATCTCACCTTTTGTCTCTGAAAGCATCAGCTTTCAGACTTGAGCAAAGTCTGATTGGCAAAGGAGCCCTGCATCTCTAAGTGGCCATTTATAGTAGTTCCCTATGTGTCAACATTTGGGGAATAACAGCTCTTTACCCACCTTATCTGCCCTCTTCAGGATTTTGTGAATCTTTCCCTCCTCAGTCTTTAGACATACTCCTTCCAACTCTAACCTATTTAACCCTTCTGCACAAAACATCTGTTCCCTCTCCTTAGCCATTCCTCTGTGACCTTTCTAACATCTGTCCTCTCACAGATGTGGAAACTGAAGCTGTCCAAAGTAAAAGTTTACAGCTGATTTAATCCTCAGTTCTTAACTACTGATGTAATCTTCCATGCAGAATCCTGGTAGTTTATATTACAGATTTGCTTGTGTGTGACTGGTGTAATATGTTATGTTAGTGGTCAAGCCACTTAAATCTGTGCTTTGAAAGGGTTAATTTTTGAAATGCTGCATTATTCTTTGATTAGAAAGGGGTCCTAGAGGCTGAACACAAGGAAACTCAGCACTGCTGCACCTAGCCCTGGCCTGGGAACTTGGGTCCTGGGCTGCAAACCTGACATAGATGTCTATGAACCTCTGTAATACCTAAGAAGATGTGGATGCCTCAAAATGGGATTTAAAATATTTAGCATACTGACACTTCAACAGAAGCAGGTACAAGTGAAGAAAGGTGCAGTCTCACCTGGATTTAGGCCAACATCTTGATACAACAAATGGGAGAGTTTCAGGGAGTCTGGTTTTTCAGCCTCTATGCCCTGGTCTCACCGGTGGAAAACAGAGCAAAACAGTTGAGACTTGCAAAAACAGGGCACCAGATGTTGAGTCTGTCCCTGCTGCCACCGTTCACAAGGCTTCTGTATGAATGCTGCTGGATGCAGAGTAGTGTGACAGAAAGGAGTTTATTTCTCCTGTTTGCTTGGTAATAAAAAACATAAGTAACATGCCAAACATCCCCCTGCTCCTTCTGGACTTGCAGAGCCTTTAATCATTCACAAAATCTCACAGATCACTTTTTCCCTCCTCCTGTCTTAAATGTCTTGAAAGCCTCGTCATGAGCAGTATAGAAAACGAGGCATAGATTAGATTAAATGTTTCCATCTGGAGCAAACATAGCTGTAAATTAGTGAACTCAAAGAAAGCAGTTAAATGCACATAAAAATAAAGTCCTCCTGAAACACAGTGCTGCTAATGACATGACACTTAGTTATGTGTTCATAGACAGCCTCTAACCAGTGTCAGTAGTGTAGCATTTGGCTTTGCTGGAAAGTGTGAAGTACCTGCTTCAGAAGGTATAAGTTACCAAAGGGCAGCAGTTCTTTTCAATATGTGTATAATTGCTGTTATTGATTTCAGAGCTTTGGGGTATTAAGTATCTGACATTTTATAGTGGACTTGCATGTGACACATGAACCATTGTGTGTTTACATAACCTGCATGGTTTAAAAATTATATTTAAGCATTAGACTCATAGCACTGCACTAAAAAAAACCCTCAAAAAACTACAAAAAACTTTTTATTATTATTAATTTGTATTTTTTTAGATTACAAAGAAACTCACATATACAAAATGACACAGAAAAGGTTTGCTTGAGCTGGGGATGAGGATAAGTCCCTGAAGAACACCTAACAAATTCATAGGTTATGAATGTGACTTGCCATATACTCCATTATTTCCAGGCTTAAGCGGTAGACAAGGTGTTATGACTCATTGTCTTTCTCACAGCTAAGGGTACATTAATTTTCAACTACTTGACAATAATACTGTGTAATTCTACAGAGACTTTATGCCTTATTCATTGCTTGAAAATGATTTCATGGCCTGTGAAGTGGGAGTCAAGTACTGATGGGCCTCAGAAATTCTAGGACAACAGCAGAGAACCAAAGAAAATTCAGAAGCAGCCTGCATCAGCCTGAGAGTATGTGAAATCAACGGGTGTATTCAGACACATTTCTGTGATGTTTATCTCTAGGATAGGAGACGATTTGCTATGCTGGATTTGAAGGAGTGTGTGTATGCTAAAGAAGTTCACGGCCTGGTTCTTCTCCAAGGAAATGCAGGGATTTGGAGTAGAGTCAGTGGGCAGTGGAAATAAAGCTTGTTACCAGGTCTCAGTGCAATGCAGAAATCAGATACAGGTACCATACACATTCAGAAACCATATATTCATGGTGTTATTTATGATTCTGTGTGGGTTTACTATTAATCCTAAAATCCCCTGTTTTCTGATATTAATTTAAACTTTAGGGTGAAGTAGAAGCTGCAATTCTGAGTTCCATCCAAAGTGATGAGAGCAGATGGATATGTGCTGTGACTGTAGAGATTCTTTTGCCATTGTTCACTCTCAGCTATTAACTGATCAGCTCAGAACCATTCCCTTGCACAAAGCACTGGCACTGACAGCAAGCTATTACCTCTCAGCACCCTGGGCACAAGGGGAAGGAGAGAAAAATATAGAAAAGCATTTTCAACAGACTAGGAGATAATAGGCAATCAGGTTGGTTATGTGCATACAGGTTTTCACTGGAAATCCTCAGTGTTTCGTTTGAGATGTGTAGGGCATGCATAAACATGGAGCAAATCTCCTGGTAAAAGAGGCTGAAAATGGTATATAAGACATTTTTACAGTAAATAATTGAAAGATAACACTTGAAAAAATGTTTAATTGAGGCTTCATATTATGTTTTTTTTCTGATGGCAGGTCTGATTTTGGAAAGTCTTAGTCCTTTCTGTTTTCAGCTGCTTTCATCTCTTCTGCCCCTCATAAACCACTGTTTCTTTTGTTGTGCCAGTATAACTGTTTTTACAGTTTTTTCTTGGAAAAGTATGAGTCATATTATCTAGAACTCATACCCTCTTCTGTTTTTAATCCTGATTTTTTTCACTCATCTGGTTTACAACAAACCCTTGCAATGAATTGAATCCCACGATGAAGGATCAGGTTGCTTGTTACTGTTCAGCCTGACTAAACCTACTGCTGAACTAATGAATTTGTTGCTTTTTCTCTGCCTTAGCACTTGTGAAATCCAAATCACTGCTTCTAGGAGCTAAACCAGCAAGACAAACAACACTCCAAACAAACAGCTCAAGGCATATGCTTCCCTGTTTGGGATCCTCATCTGGCTCATGGCAGGGTCAGCATCTGTGCAAGGGCAGACCTGGGGGCCAGTAGGTGGGCTGAGAGGAGAGGTAAGTCTCCTGTGCTTAGCTCTGCTATAAAGTGAAGCAGTTCCCATAGGGAGCAGGTAAGTGTGGTGAGAACTATCCTCAGGATGAGGGAGTCGAGGAGTGGATTTGCTCCTGGAAAACTGTACTTTGAGGTATACCTTTGGTGTGAACCCCAAATGGAATGGGAATCACTATCTGTTCACATTTCTATTGCTTTAAGGCTTCCTGGCTGCTTCCTTTACTCGCAGCAGCTGAAAGTCCCTGATTCAGGATTTAGGATTCAGGAAGATATTCGTTTTTTAGATATTTATGTCTTTATTTGGAAGGGAGTATTTTTTTTCCCCTTTCATCATCTCAAAAGCTATGTTAACAGCAATCCATATTGTATTGCTCCCTAAGAGCCTGACTTTGTTACCATAATTTACACAAAAAATTTTAACCAGTTTAACAAGTCCCAGTGGGAATATCTTCTTAAGAACTACATGGGCAGATACGTAGCACATTCAGGGATTAAATTCTAAACTTCCTGCAAAACTATCCATTTTTTGGCACTTTCCTTCTTGTAAGGTCATGGTGCACATTTTTCTGTCATGTATTTCTTAGTACTAATCTCTGATTGACTTGTCTTTTCTGATTTAGTTTAATGGTAAATGTTTTTGTGTTAAAAATATGACAAGTTGTTGTGAATGTTGCCAAGTTTCTTTTTCTTTTTTTTTTTTTTTTTCTATCCTGTAAGGAAAAAATCAATGGTTTATAAGGACACAGTTAATAATATTGATAGGGCCTTTGTTATCTAACATATGAGGGAGAGCCAATACCTATTCTAAACAGATAGAAGAGATAGAAAAATGTGTCATTGTTTAGATTCTCATAAACTTTATCTGTAGTAAACAACTAAGGATAGTTGGAACTTAGTTTTACTTTCAGTGTTTTTACCCTGGAAGAGTTGTGGTTGCTTGGATTAGCACTGCAAAACTGATTGACTCATCCTGTCATGTTACCATTGAGTATTTGTGCTTACTTTTGTAAAATAAAGATATTTGTTTGATTTTTATGAATTTGGAATGCCCTATACCACATAGAGCCTTGTTCTGAAGGTTACTGCATGAATTTAAATGTCCTTGCCAGAGAAAAAGGGAATCTGCAGTTATTGTTCCAGTATTTCCCCTAATTAAAAGTGGGCTCAGTTTGTCTTCCTGCATGTGTGATCAGCTGAGCTCTGTCTCCCAGGCCTTCCTAAAAAATCTTAGACAAACAACATTAATAATATGCATACATCAATTAATTTTCTTTGTTTTTCAGAGTATGTTGATGGGCATGGAGTAGACAATCCGTCATGCTGCCTTCCAGCTCTTCTTCCTGTTTTACCAGCATTTTTGAATAAACAGAGTTTTGTTGCCTAGTGGCCTGGCTGTGGTTAACTCTCTCGTTCCTTCTG